>SNQJ01S0020295.1:96858-117926 GCA_010110895.2 Picea sitchensis
ACCAGTGGAGGAGCATTCTTCCTGGGTGACTCCTTAGTAGCTTGGCTTAGTAAAAAGCAAGGTTCCATTTCTTTATCAACCACAGAGGCAGAGTACATTGCTGCTGCTACCTGTTGCACTCAGTTATTATGGATGATTCAGACACTTGCATATTTGGAGGTAAGATACACTGCACCGATCCCAATTCATTGTGATAACACTAGTGCCATCAGTGTGTCTAAAAATCCTGTCCTCCACTCCAATACCAAGCATATTCCCATAAAATATCATTTTCTGAGAGAGAAGGTCACCAATCAGATTGTTTAGGTCCATTACATTCCCACCATAGAACAAATTGCAGACATCTTTACTAAAACCCTAGCTAAGACACCATTTGAATATCTCAGACAGAAGTTGGGCATCATCTCGTCTCATTTCTAAGAGAGTCCATCCTGTTAGGGGGAGTCCCCATCTGATACCTCTTAAAATTAATGAAACAACTCAGGGGGAGCATGTTTTCTTTGACATTGATGTCAAAGGGGGAGAAAAGAACCTGGGTGTCTTTGTTACCATCAATACCAAAGGGGGAGATTGTTGGCATGTTTTACAGACAGCATATGCTTGTCATTGATGGCAAGTACAACAGTGATGATCAACAACGTAGTGATAATCGGGGAGGAGAAGCAACAATGATAGTTGGATCAACAATTCAGAATTCTCAATGGCTGTCAGATCTCAATGTAGACAAGAAGAACATGCAGATATGGAGGATAGATCTCAGGCAATAGATCTAAGCACGAGGACCGACCATCATAGGATCCAGGAGAATCTGCATGATCTTTAAAAGTGCAAGGTGAAGCGAGTTCGCGAATCGAGGTTTCGCGAATCACGACTTGGAGAGGAAAGAAACAATACCACAGGACTGCCAAAATCGCGATATGATCTGAGCCATTGAATCAAGATCACATTTGGACTATCGATCTGACTCACGTCAGCAAACCACATCAGCTAAGAACACGTGGCACAACTAGGAAATGACAAGTTTCAAATTGATTCGACATTTCAGGCACATGTAATTCACGAATCAAAGTGACACATGGTAGTTATTCAACACATGTCAATCCACATGCGACATCAACAGGCTTACATCACTTCATGGTTTCGCGACTCGCACCTTGGAGAGTCAAGAAACAATACCACAGGAATGCCGAAATTGCGATATGCAGAATCACGACAAGTTCTTGATCGTTGATCAAGAGGATGTGTGGCGAAAGATCAGAGCACCATAAAGACTCCATCTTGGAGATTCACCTATCGCAAGTTGGAGTGTCAAGGACCTTCATCAAAGAACTCGCGAGATGCAAAATCGTGATTTAATCACAGCCGTCAGATCAAGGTGTGATCTGGACCGTTGATCCAACTTTATTTCGGAATATCGCTTATCGCAAGTTGGAGAGTCAAGGACCTTCATCGAAGAACTCGCGAGATGTGAAATTTTGATTTAATTGCAGCTGTCAGATCAAGGTTTGTTCTGGACCGTTGATCCAGCTCCATCTCGAAGCTTTGCAACTCGCGACATGGAGAGGCAAGAAATATAAATGCCGAATTTGTGATATGCGAAATTGCGATTTAATCCCAACTGTCAGATCAAGGTTTGTTCTGGACCGTTGATCCATCTCCATCTCGGAGCTTCGTGACTCGCGACTTGGAAAGGCAAGAAACATAATCATCGAAAAAACGAGATGCAAGATCGCGATAAGATCTGGACCATCGGATCTATGGAGATTTCAACCGTCGATCAGACTCAATGAAGTTTATAAACTCATGCCTTTTTTGGCACAGCCTATGGTCACCATCGGTGGCCACGAGAAGGGAAGGAGTCAGTCCAGATAAGCTCCATTTCAGGGTTTTGGAGATCGCAACTTGGAGAGTTGAGATGCCTCATCTCCATATTCATGAAACAAAAAATCATGAAATCACTTTGTGCATAAGGCTGTGGTCACAACCCTTGGTCACATCGGCTAGAGATGGAGGAAAGAGCTAGAGAAACCAAGCTCCTTTTCGGGGATCGCGAGTGGGAGTGTCGAGACACATGGTCACACGAATGCCGAATTGTCAAATGTAGAAATGCCAAAATGAATGCAAGATCCCATGGAGCCAATCCAATGGTGTAGGTGAATTTGAACAAGATCGGAGGGCTACTGTAGCACGACACAGTGTAACTACCAGAAACCAATGATCGTTTTTGCCAGAGGACTCGAAGATACTTCGGGGTGATTGACAGAGGAGGTGAAGAGTCTCTGGTAATCTTCAAGAGGTATGAATATGTTCGTGGAGGTGATTGACAGCTGGATGAGCATTGAGGCCTATAACTGGAACAGAGAAGGTGAGCTCGACTGTCATAGAGAAGACGAAGAGTCTCAAACTTCCAGAGAGGCTGAGGAATCTCAATATAACATACAGTGATGCTGAACGAGTGGAAAATGGCCAGAGAAGCTGAAGATTCACGATGATGATCAGACAAAGAAGTCGAGTTGTGGAGGAATTTGGTGTGGAGTGAGCATGCAGAAGCATTGCGAATATTGCATGCACAAAGACAACAGAGACTATAAGAATGCTGAATAAATAAGAGATAAGTGTTGTCACTGTGGAGGATAATTCAAGGGGTGTGCAAGGAGGCAGAGAGCAAGAGCATAAATGCACAGTAGAGGAATGCTGCATTGAAAGGATACGGTGCAGAGAGCATAAAATGCAGAAGAACAGGAAGTGCAAGAGGTGTGCAGAAGACACTAATGCAGATAGGGCAGAGCAGTGTAACAGAACAGTGACAAGGCTGGTAATCCATTGAATAACTTTATATCACTGTAATAAGTTTTTAGTAACAAAGAATTTATAATTCAGGGTGGTTGGGAGGTGCTAGGGAGGACTAGTGTCCTCAGAGGTTCAAGTGGGTGCTTGAACACAGGGAGTTGGTGCTAGAGAAATTAGGGAGTTGGTGCTTCCTTCTAGTGGGTGCTAGAGAAAAGNATATTTATTATAATGTAAAGAATGTGACTATTACTTATCATATAAAGAAAAAAGAGGTTTTTACCATGTATGGGGTTCCTCGAGAAATATCTGTCTCTATGTTTCTCATATATGTGATTGATGCTGAATGTGTCATTATTTATTTCCTTGCATCATTGTCATCATCATTGAGTCCCTTGTAAAGTTTTTAAAAGAAGCATAATTTTTTCAGCATGGTAACAACTGATTCACCCCCTCTCAGTTTTCAAACAGTAATAAAAAGATATAGAATGATATAATAATACTAGGTTTTACTATTTATCCAAAGTAATAAATAGATATAGAATAATATGGTAATCCTAGGTTTTACTATTTATCTAAAGTAATAAATAAATATAAAATAAAATAGTTATAATAGGTTTTACTATATCTTCAAGAAAATAATTAATAAGGTTCAATAAATTTATAAAGTATAATTTATTAAAGTTCTACAATATATAAATAAAGTTCAATAATTAATATTTTAAACTTTAAAAATTTATGTTTAATAAATTTAATAAATTTTTAAAGTTATGTAGATTTAATTGGATAGTTAAAACAATATAATTGTGAGAAAGTAATTAAATTTCAAACTAATGTTTTTGACAAAATTTTGTAAAACTTTGTAGTTTTGTGTGGGGAGATTTTTGGAACCAGTGTGATCCATCACCATAGTTAATTAATCTCTTAAATATCCCTCCTTGAACCTAAACCCTAAATGTCTCTCCTACAAATTTAATTATTTATTTTGTTGTAAATGTGTCCATCCAATGCATGCTAATAAATATATGATCATTTATTAACATTAATACATAATCCTCTAGTATTAAAAATCCTCATAGTAATATTATTAATGTATCAATGTAATATTATTATTGTTTAAAATTAATGTAATAAAATCATATTGTGCTAATGTACTACTAATGTAAAATACATTAATAGTAATGAATAAATATAGAATACAATAATACATATAGTAATGATATAGGAAGGAAAAAATAAATATATAATAATATAGTAATAGTAGGTATTATTATTTATTCAATAAAATAATTGGATCTAATAATTTTAGACAACTTAAAATAAAATAATTAAACATTTTCTTTGTAAATTTTTCTTATTTTTAAATATAAATAATTATGTTTCCAATAACTATATAACATTAGTTTTATAATTAATGATATTAATGTTATGGGAGTACCCAATAAATTAATAATGTTACATTAATGACACATTTATATTACAATAATGTTACATTAATAATCTTAATAATGATAATGTTACATAAATATAATTTTAATAATATTACATTAATGTTAATATTAATGTTATATTAATGTTAATAGTACTAAGTTGAATATCTTTCATTAATAATGTTCTATTAACAATGTGACATTAATGTTAATAATATTACATGAATATAATGTTAATATTAACTAAACAATAAATATAATTCTTGAGGAAATAATGAATTTAAATCTTTATACCATCAATAAACATCATTGCATTTAAATCTTCATAGCAACAATAAACACCATCAATTATAATATTTGAATACAACTAATGTTATATCTGTTTGAAAAATATTTTATTCTTAAATGATGTTAAATTTTGATGAATATTTTATTCTTAAATGGAAAGACAAGCCAATAATTGTCAATATGGCTTATTCCATTCAAGTTATTCATCTTATTAATTTAAAAGGTCACAATATGGCTTAATTTTATTGTTTACCTCTTAATTTATGAAAGTGAAATTTAATCTCTCGCATTTTTACTCCTAAATTCAATGTCATCTTCTTGTATGTCACAAATATGGATGTCAATCTCATAAAATTATTGCTCTCTAAATGTGGCTATGTGACACACTCTTCAATGTAAACTATGAGACCAACTTCAAACAAAATATATATTTCTCTTGACGTCTCTGAAATAATGTTAAGTTAATGGCAATCAATTTTTCACTTTTAAATCATTCTCCTATATCATATTGTTTTAGAGTGAACCTATTAAAATATTACTATTAAAGTCTCTCATTATGCAATAACATTGACGTTGAATTCAACGATATGCTTGATTATAACTCTCGTAATGTGCCATTTTCTTTAACTCATCCTCCTATTTTGTTGCTCTTAAAATGGGACAATGTTTTATAAAATTTATCTTGACCATACTAAAAACTTCTTCATTCCCCAATATAATACTGAAGGAAAGAAATAAAGTTATATATCCATTCATGAACATTGCAATTTGACAAAAACCAATGACGAATGTACAATTTCACAATAGTAAAAAAATATGAACTTTGCAATGTGACATGACATATTGGAATGTCCCAGATGAAGCAATCCCTTCTGGAATGTCGCATTTGTGACATAACTGGGAACATAAAAATTCGATATAACTCAATCAACATAAACATCTCAATGTAACATAACCATACTCATCCTTAGCGAACCTTTCTCCACCATAGTGACATCGACACCCATGGGCTACCATAGTTAATCATGAGAAGCCATAGTCTTCCCATGTTAGCCATGGTTATGTTGATATAATCCTTGCAACATAACCCAACCCTTGATGTATGTCGCAATGCGATGTAAAAATTGAGGAACACAACATTTCCTTATAAGCCATCCTTGTTGAATATTAGAATGAAACATCACCATTCTCGAACATCTCAATTTAACATAACTTGTAATGACTTTTTCTATTTCAGATAACCATAAATTAATGGGCTATGTGGTGTAATGTCACAAGGAGATTGAACCCAACATATCCCTACATAAAAATTGCAATGCGATGCCCATGGCCAAACATTACAATATGATGAATATTTCACTTTGTCACATTGTGACAAACATTTCCTTATGCTGCGATGTGTCGAACATTTCCCAACATTGGTATGTCTCAAACTTTGTCGAATTTCACACTGTCACTATCATATCCCAACATCACAATTTGAAAAACATAAATTGTCCATGTCACAAACATTTCCCAATGTTGCAACCTGATGAACATATTCATGTTGAAATGTGACAAACATAGTAATGTTGAAATGTGACGAACATATTAACATCGATGTGATGAACATAGTAATGTCACAATATCACAATGAATGCAATGTTTCTATGTGATGAACATTTCCCTATTGTTGGAATCTAAAGAGCCTTCCCTTTTGTCGCAATGTGACGAACATAGTAATGTCGCATTCTGACAAACAATGTAATGTCACAATGTCACAAACATAGTAATGTTGCAACATGACAAACATAGTAATGTTGCAATGTGATGCAATATGATGAACATATAATGTTGCATGAACATTTAATGTGTTGCAATGTGACTAACATGTTGCAATGTGACACAAATGTTGCAACACATAATGTGTTTCAATGTGACAAACATATAATGTTGCAATGTGACACAAATATCGTGTCATCGTAATGTGATGCAAATGTCCTTTCATCACAATGTGACACAAATATCATGGCATCGCAATGCGACGACCATAGCATTGTTGTCGGAATGTGACAAACATAGCCTTGTTGTCACATTGTGATGAACATGGCCTCCTCATCACAATGTGATGCAAATATCATGTCATCACAATGTGACGTAAATATCATGTCATAACAATGCAATGACTTTAACCTTGTCATCACATTGTGATGAACATGGCCTCCTCGTCACAATGTGACCCAAATATCATATCATCGAAATGTAATGCAAATATCATGTCACTACAATATGATGAAAATATCATGTCATCGCAATGTCACACAAATATCATATCGTCACAATGCGACGACCATAGCCTTCTTGTTGCAATGCGACGAACATAACATTGGCCCAATTAATGCATTAAGGCTATGTTCAACCTATGCTATTTACTAAGGCTATGTTGAACCTAGGATATTTACTAAGGCTATGTTGAACCTAGGATATTTACTAAGGCTATGTATTAATACTTTATTAATGTATTAGTATGGTCATTAAGGTCCTAATAATGTATTACTAAGGTCAGTAAAGTCAATGTATTACTACTTTATTAATGTATTATTAAAATGTATTAGTGTATTAATACTTTAGCAATGTATTAATTAATAATGTATTAATAAATTAATACAAAACATTATTAAAGTATCAATTAATTAATATGTTACATTATACATTAATGAAAATTAATACTTTAATTTAGACATTACATTAATGTAATGATGAATTATTTATGTATTAATACTTTAATAATGTATTACTATTTTATTAATGTTTTAATGCACTAATACTTTACAATATACATTAATGTATTAATGTCATCTGTAGTGATGGTCATGGCTAGCCATTATCTTCTATAGAAAACAATTGTCAAACATGGTTAACCATTGTGAATCATGCTCAACGAAGGTCAATGATAGTGAAGGTCATGCATAGGGAAGTTAACAATGGTCATGTTCAACAAAATTTAACATTGGTCATGGTCAACCATAATGAACCATTGCCCCAATTACTAACATAGTAATGTTGCAATGTGATGAACATAGTAGCATCACAATATAAAAAACATAGTAACATCCCATTGTGTCGAACATAGCCTTGTCATTCCAATGTGACGAACATAGCCCCACCATCACAATGTGATCAACATGCCTTATCATCACACTATGATGAATATAGCCTTGTCATTGCAATGTCATGAACATAGCCTCGTCATCGCAATGTGACACAAATATCCTATCCTCTTAATGTGATACAAATATCTCGTCATCACAATGTGATGAACATAGCCTTGTTGTCACGATGTGCTGAACATAGCCTTGTTGTCACGATGTGTTGAACATAGCCTTGTCTTTTCATTGTGACAACCATATAGTTGTCGTCGTAATGTGATGAACATTTCCTTATCATTGTACCGTGGAAAATACAGCCTTATTATCACACTATGAAGAACATAGCCCCATCATCACACAATGAATAACATAGCCTTATCTTCACACTATGATGGAGATATCCTATAATGTGATGAACATAGCATCGCCATCCCAATGTGATAAAAAAATCACGTCCTCAGAATGCGAAGCAAATATCCTATCGTCACAATGTGATGAACATAGCCTTATTATTGCTATGTGTCAAACATAGACTTCTCGTTTCTATGTTCTAAACATACCCTTGTCTTTGCAATGTCACAGTCATAGTCTTGTCGTTGCAATTTGACGAACATAGCCTTGTCATCACAATTTCATGAACATATCCTTCTCGCCTCTATGTGATGTACATATCCTTGTCATAGCCTTGTCGTCACATTGCTACAAACATAGGCTTGTCGTCACAATGTGATGAAAATTTCATGTCATCACAATGTAATTCAAATGTCATGTTGTCACAATCTGATGCAAATATCTTATCTTTGCAATGTGAGGACCATAGCCTTATCGTGGCTATGTGACGAACATAGCCTTGTCTTCACATTGTGATGAACATGGCCTCCTCGTTACATTGTGACTCAAATATCATTCCATCAAAATGTGATGCAAATATCATGTCATCGCAATATGATGCAAATATCATGTCATCGCAATATGATGCAAATATCATGTCGTCCCAATGTGACGAAAATATCACGTCGTCGCTATATGACGACCATAGCCTTGTAGACACAATGTGATGAACATATCCCTGTCGTCGCAATATGACGAACATGTCCCCCTCATGACAATGTGAAGGAAATATCTTATCCTCACAATATGATGCAGAGATAATGTCATCTCAATGTCATGTAAATATCTTGTCATCACAATCTGAAAAACATAGCCTCGTGACGACAAGGCTATGACCTCATTTAATTTAGACAAGGTCATTATACATTTATATAAATTAATACTTTAATTTAGACATTGCATTAATGCAATAATGCATTATTAATGCATTAATACTTTAATAATGTATTACTACTTTATTAATGTTTTAATGTTTTAATACTTTAGCAATGTATTAATGTAGTAATTAATTAATACATTATAGTATACATTAATGTATTAATTTCATCAGTAGTCATGATGACTAACCATTGTCAACCATAATGAAGGTCATGCATATTGAAGTTGTAGGGAAGTTAACAATGGTCATGCTCAACCATAGTTAACAATGGCCATGGTCAACCAAAGTTAACCATGGTCATGCTCAACCATAGTCAATCGTGGTCATTTTTAATTAATGTATTAATACTTTATGTGATGAACATATCCTTGTACATATCCTTGTTGTCGCATTGTGACGAACATATCCCCCTCATCACAATGTGAAACAAATATCTTGTCATCACAATATGATGCAGATATGATGTTATGTCAATGTCACACAAATATCTTGTCATCGCAATGTGCCAAACATAGCCTCGTGACAACAAGGCTATGACCTCATTTAATTTAGACAAGGCAATTATACATTTATGTAAATTGATACTTTAATTTAGACATTGCATTCATGTAATAATGCATTATTAATGTGTTAATACTTTAATAATGTACTACTACTTTATTAATGTTTTAATGTATTGATACTTTAGCAATGTATTAATTAATAATGTGTTATTTTTTTAATTAGTTAATACATTATAGTATATATTAATGTATTAATGTCATGAGTAGTCATGATCATGGATAGCCATGATCTTCTATAGACAACAATTGTGCCATTTTCAATTAATGTATTAATAATGCATTACTAATTTAATAATGTATTTATTAATATATTATTACTTTATTAATGTATTAAAACTTTAATAATGTATTAATACATTAATAATACTTTATTAATGCATTACTTTATTAGTGAATTAATACTTTAACAATGTATTAATATATTAATTAATTAATAAAGTGCATTATTAATGTATTAGTTCTTTAATATGTTACATTATACATTAATGTATCAAATAAATAATAAATAATAAGTTATATGTTACATTATACATTAATGTACAAATTAATTATTACATTACATTATTAATGTGTCAACTAAATAATACATTATATTATACATTAATGGAAATTTATACTTTAATTTATACATTATATTAATGTAATAATGTGTTAGTACTTTATTAAAGTCTTACTATTTAATCTATTATTAATGTATTATTTAATTTATGTACTAATACTTTGTTAAAGTCTTAATGTATTAATACTTTAGTAATGTATTTATTTAAAAATGTATTAATGTATTAATTGATTAAATTAATACATTTTAGTATACTTTAATGTATTAATGTTATTGATAGTTATGACCATAAAAAACTATAATCATGGTTAGCCATTGTAAATCACGATCATTTTCAATAAATATATACATACTTTTGATGGCGAGCCGGGCATTGCTTGCTGGATTCTTTCTTGATAGCTTGATGGAGTCGTTCCTCCTTGTTGTTTCTGAGCTGTAATATTTCTATATTCTTGATAACCTCATCATTGATAGGTTCAATGAACCTTTCTCCTTCACTTGGATCTAAGGGAGCCACTATGGGAAATTGATCTGTTTCAAACAACATTTTTATTTGCTTCAGATTCAGAATTGCGTTATTGTAAAATGCCAAGTCTATCCCCAACAAGGCCGGAGAGGGGTCCTAAAAAACTATAATCATGGTTAGCCATTGTAAATCATGATCATTTTCAATAAATATATACATACTTTTATAATGTATTATTAAGTAATATTGTTTTTATTAAGGTATTACTACTTTAATAATGTATTAATTACATTATGCAATAAATGTATTAAAATACTTTAATTTATACATTATAGTAATTTAATATTATTATTATTATTATTTTGGTGTCTTAGTTGGGCACGTGCTCGCGTTACACGTGGTCGTGCTATCCAACCGCTACCATGGCCGTGCTATCCAACCACTACCATGGCCGTGCTATCCAACCACTACCATGGCCGTGCTATCCAACCGCTACCACTATAACCTCTAGGTGTGCCGATGCCCCTTACGCGGCACACAAGGTAAGTCGGGGGGAATTGAACTCGAAACCTCATGGAACTTCATTTTCACGGCACTTGCCAATTGAGCTGCCCCCCCGGGGGCACATTATAGTAATTTAATATTATATTGTTAATGTATTAATATTTTAATAATGCTTTACTAAATACATTAAGTTTAATGTATTGCTACTTTATTAATGTATTATTAATGTTGTCTTTATTAATGTATTATATTTTTGCAGTATATAAATTAATAATGTATTAATGTATTTATTAATTAATATATTTCATTATTAATGTATCCATCAATTAATACATTATCAATTAATTCATTATCAATGTATTAGTGAATTGATATCTTACATTACACAAATGTAAATTAATACTTTAATTTATACATTAATAAACCATTAATTTGTATACATTAATACATAATGTATTACATAATAATTATATATTAGTGTAAAGTAATAATTAATTAACACATTAATGATCGTCTCCAAGACATGTTGTCCACTGAACTAGTAACAATCACTTTATAAAGGTGAAAAATGGTGCCCATTTGTCTATATGAACCACTTTTATAAAGTGGTTGTATTTTAAATTTTAAATTTTATTTTTGGAAAATTTAATATATGGATGCTTTATTAATGTATTTAATAATATTATTTTTAATTTATGGATGTTTTATTAATCTATTAAATTAATAATATTTTAATACTTTATATGTGTCCTAAATTGCGTACTCTCAAGAGAACCTCTTCGGATGTGAAACCCTAGTGCTCTACAACGCTTCCCCTGCACACTTGCTGCATGACCTAGACTCTCTACCACGGTACCTCCTGTCTGCTATGATTTGTAACAGGAAGACACCAATGATCAGTCAGAATGAGTCCAATGGAGGGGGCACAGCCCCCCTCGTACAACAACGTAACTGCCAATGACAGGGCGGGAACAAGAGCGAAGCGTCCTTCGTTCGAGCCACTGCCGCAACTACGAGACCAACTACTAGCCAGAGAACAAGGGCTGCAGAAGGAGATGGATGTGGAAGCAAGTCCATCCCATCCAAAAGAACCTCGAGGCTGGGAGAAGGACAAATGCATCCCGAAATCGGAGAAACCCCCAAGATATCTCATCAGCTCAACAAGGGTGGGAAAACACACTTAGTTCATGCGCGAGCATGCCCTCATAGGCAAGTTCCTGGGACTATGGACATCTAAATGTGAACTAACCTGCTAGATCAAGCATTGGTGGAAACCTAAAGGGGATTACAGAATCCAGCTAAGTTCCAAAGGCTTTTCACAATAATCCTGTACAACCTAGAGGATAAGGACAATTTTTTTGAAAATGGACCATACTTCTACAACTTGGCTGGGATTTTCCTACACTTCTAGATGAAGAGATTCAGTCTGGACAAGGAATATTTTACAATGGCTCCAGTTTGGATCCGAATTTATTCTCTGCCCCAGGAGTTTTGGATGGAGGAAATCCTCATGGGCATAGGAAACACAGTAGGGTACTATGTCAAAGATTCAGAGGCCACAAGGCAAAGAAAATACACCTCATACGCCTGAATCTGTGTTCACATGGACATCTCCCAAGATCTTCCAGGATCTGTCACTTTGGAATATCAAGATGAAGATTGGAAACAAACATTGGATTACGAACACATTCCTTTCCGTTGTCAGAAGTGTCATGAACATGGCCACCCTTTTAAGGATTGTCCACTGAATATCCAAGCAACCAAATCCAGCAAGGCTAAGAAAAAACATGGATTCACTACGATCACAAGAAGGAAGAGAAACCCTCCAAAGAAACAACAGCCAAATCCCAAGACCACTATCCTAACCAAAAACTCATATGAGATCCTAAACCAGCTACCGGGAGATGAAGAAATCCAAAACCCGCACACAAACAAACAACAGGCGAAAGGGAAGAGCCAAGCTACACCTTCATCGATCCAAACCAATGAGGCCAAGCCAGAAGAACACGATGCCATTGACATAGACATCCACATGCAGTTGGAAGACCATGACTTGGCAGGCATAGATCTGGAAAAACTAGAAGAAGCTCTAAATCAAAAGGATCTGCAAGCCCTTCCTGAAGAGTAGCTCCGTAAAGTCCATAAAGTTTTTTTGGACTCCACAGAAGGATCCACAACCAGGCTGGGTATAGCCACAGATCTAAGCTCAGACTCAAAGAAGATAGCTCAAGAAAACAAAAGAAGAGGATGAAAGTCGACCCATCAGCTTATCAAGGAAGCAGGAAATCTCATGATCAATTGTGGGCAGATCCAAAAGCTCTCGGAGGGATACCTCCACACAACCCAACAAAATTTATGATGAAGATCATCACCTGGAACATTAGGGGACTTAATGGTAGATCCAAACAAAGGATCCTACGAGACTTGATCTGAGCAGAAAATCCATACATCCTGCTACAACAGGAGACAAAATGTGCAGGACTGAAAGAAGAAATCATATTCCAAAGAACTTGGCGTGGATGTGAATCCATACAAACCGACTCCACCGGAGCATCAGGAGGATTAGCTATCTTATGGAACCCCAATACTGTCACCCTAAGAAGACCCTTATCTACCTTGGGCATGCTCACCGCCCACTTCATGATCACAGGGTCAGCTCAGGAAGGCTACATCACAAATGTCTACGGGCCTCAAAGTCAGCAGGACAAGGACAGTCTTATGAAGAGAATATCTCATATCAAAACCCTGTCGCATATGCCCAACTGGATCTTAGGCGGTGACTTCAATATGACCCTGACGCTAGAGGAGGAAAAAGGTGGAACTAAGTGACTGGAGCCTGAGAGTGGTAAGTTCAAAAACCTCATAGAGTCACTAAATCTAATAGACATAGAGAACCACAATGGAAATTTCACTTTGTCCAACCGCCGATTGGGGCACCAATAGGTGGCCTGTCGTCTGGATCGCTTCCTCATAGTGGAAGAATTACTAGAACGAGATCCGAGCATGGAGAGCCTCATTATTCCAAGGGCAGGCTCAGATCATTGGCCGATTGCTTTCTGCCTAGAAACAAGGACTGTGTCGTAGCACAAACCCTTTCGATTTGAGAAATTCTGTCTATCACACCCTGACTTACATCTTCTCACAAAGTCTTGGTGGGCCCAAGAGGAAATAGACCATGGTACCTACATGTACAAATTCCAACAGCGTCTTAACAACTTCAAAAAATCACTAAATCTATGGAACAAGAAAACTTTTGGAAACATATTTCAAAACATGTAGGCTATCGAAAACAGGCTAGCCGAACTGTAGAAAATATTCATTTTAGGGACCAGAACAACAAACATAATGAAGGAGGAAGCAGAGCTCCAAGCAAGTTTAGAGGAAAGGAAAAAGAAAGAGGAAATACTACAGCGATAGAAATCTAGAGTCCAGTGGATCAAAGAGGGTGAGAGGAACACAAAATTCTTCCATAGAGCCATGATGCATCGATGCTACATCAACCGAATAATGCATCTAAAAGATGCCTAAGGAAACCCAATCAGGGAACACAACTAGATTGCTGAAGAACTTAACACCTACTACAAAGATCTCCTAATGGAAACCAGTGAGGACAAATCGACAACAATTTAGAGGATAACAGGGCACATACCCTCCCTTATGACTCCAGAACATAATGAAGCTCTGATGAGACCCATTAGTCAGGAAGAAGTAGATCAAGTAGTTAAAGCAATGCTGTCAGGCAAGGTACCTGGCCTAGACAATTTCACCACCGACTTCTTCCACCATTTCTGGGATCTAATCAAGGAAGAAGTGAGGTAGGTTGTGGAGGAATCGCGAACCTTCGGCCAAGTATTAACAACCCTCAATGCAAATTTTCTCACTCTAATTCCAAAGGAGGAAAGGGTTACCCATACCAAGAAATACAAACCAATGGCACTCTGCAATGTCATATACAAAATCATTGCAAAGGTTATTGCTACACGTCTTAAGCCAATCCTTCCATTCATCATCTCCAAGGAAAAATCAGGCTATGTAGAGGGACGAAAAATCATGGACAACGTCATTCTGGATCATGACGTAATACACTCTCTCAAGACAACTAAAACCCCAGGTATGCTTATTAAACTCTATCTTTCAAAATCTTTTGATAGAATCAACTGGTAGTACCTTCGCTCTATGCTCGACGCCTTTGGATTCAATCATCACTGGGTAGATTGGATCTTGAAACTAACCTTGTTAGCCTGTTTTTCCATCCCGGTAAATGTGGTACCCTCCCAACCCTTCACTCCCTCTAGGGGCATAAGACAAGGGGACCCTCTTTCGCCCTTCCTCTTCATCCTCATGGAGGAAGGTCTAGTGCAGTACATCAAGACAACGATACTGGAAGGCACCCTTAAAGGCCTACCCTTGCATAATATTCAGCCAACACCCTCGCATAGCCAATTCGTCAATGACACCCTCCTTTTGAATACCCCCACTACACGAGAAGCCATCAAACTCACCTCCATTCTATCTGACTTTGTAGAAGCTTCAGGCATGGCCCTCAACCTTGACAAATCCAAACTCTACTTTTTCAACACTCTGATAGGGGTTCAGAACTACATCTCAAGACTCCTCGGCATACCCAAGAGCTCCCTTCCATCCAACTACCTTGGCATTCCCCTCACAGGAGCTCCAGCATGATCCATTTCCTGGGACAACCTGCTTCTCTCCATCTCTAATATGCTTAACAATTAGACCTTTAGACCTCTCAACATTGCAGCAAGGCTGGTGCTTCTCAAGTCAGTTCTGCAAACCCTACCTTCCTACCTTTTCATAACTTTGGCAGTGCCTAAAAAGGTCATCAGGGCCATATGAAACCTCCAAAGAAACTTCCTATGGCATGGGCACCAACCGAGCAAGAAGTGGGCATTAGTAGGTTGGCACAAGCTCTACAAGACTAAAGCGTGGGGAGGACTTGGACTGCGAGACCGAGGGAAGCTCAACCAAGTCATGGGAGCGAAAATATGGTGGAGATGGTTAAAGGCCCCCACTGTGCTCTGGGTGAAACTTTGGAAACAAAAGTATGCTCAAAACAATGACCAGATTCAAGGATCCAACATATGGAATACAGCCTGGAAAAACAGAGAGCTGGTTCAAAAACATGCCTTCTGGGAGATCCAGAATGGAGAAAGCACACTTTTCTGGTAGGACTCGTGGCAACAACAAAAACCTCTAGATCAGATAGAAGAGCTAAGCCCCCTTAGGAAACTGCTTCACATGGCCCCCCCTCAACATGTAAAGGAATTTTGGCGACCAGGAAACATACCTCTACCTTGGTGACAATGGAAGACTTCCACCTAGGAGCTACAGATCCCAAAAAACTCGGACCTTCATGCCTGGCAGCACTATGCCAGCCACAGGAAAATCCCTAAGCGAGAAGGCCCGAACATTCTTAGATGGGGGCACTCCACTACAGGTAACTTTTCATTCAAAGAAGCCTACTATCTACAAGGTAATCATCAGAGTCATGACAAGGAGAATATCTAGAACAAGTTTTGGAGCCCATTCCTCTGGTCGAAGGTGTTAACCTTTCTATGGCTCACCGTCCACAACTGTATCCTCACTTGGGATAATATCCAGAAAAGATGCTTCATTGGACCATCAATCTGCCCCTTATGTCAACAACAAGAGGAAACTCTAGAACATCTCTTCAACAAATGTCCTTTCAGCCAGAGGATATGGGACCAAGGGGCTCAAGCAATGCGTAGGATGAATCATAACAGGACCTACATCAAGGATACAATAGAGAATTGGGACTTGTTATCTTTTAAAAGTCCCATCATTGCCCTCATTTGGCTCCTACTCCCAAGATTCACTCTCTGGAAAATATGGAAGGAACGAAACAAAAGAATCTTCCACTCCACAACATCCACTCTGGAACTAGTATGGGCACAAATATGCAAACTCATATAGGAAATAATCCAAAGTAAAAATTGGAAGTAGGAGGATACGAAATGCGATCCGGAGGAGCAGTGCATTCTCCAGTACTGGAAGCTTAACCTGA
The DNA here is from genome assembly GCA_010110895.2 of Picea sitchensis. NCBI lineage: Eukaryota > Viridiplantae > Streptophyta > Pinopsida > Pinales > Pinaceae > Picea > Picea sitchensis. The sequence continues at coordinate 113,900 of SNQJ01S0020295.1, forward strand.
ATAATCAACCTGTGATAAATCCAAGCCATCCTCGAAAAAACAGCCCAATTACCTGGTCCCCTCCTCTAGCAAGATTTATAAAGGTCAACTTTGATGGGGCCTCCAAAGGAAATACGAGACCAGTTGGATTTGGAGCCACCCTCAAAAACTCAGATGGCCAAATCCTCTACCTTGTAGTAGGTTTTATTGGAGAAAACACAAACAATGTCGGGGAACAAACATGCCTCCTCCGAGGCACACAAGCAACAATTGACAACCACTTCCACAATATCATTGTGGAAGGGGATTCTCAAATCATCATCTGGCTAATTACTAAGATCTTCCATGTGGAACATCCAGGGGAAATCTCGCCCAACTGGATATTATCGGGATTTCTAGAGGAATTTGGAGCCTTACTCAGACCCAATCTTAGTATCATACCCTCCCATGTGAAAAGGGACGCGAATAATATATCAGATTGCCTAGAAAATGAAGGGGTGGAAATGGAAAGGGAAAGCATATACTGTGATCCTCACGTCTCGGAAGCTACATAACTCTCCACCTACTGTCAATGCCTTGCGAACAAAGATTACCCAACTCCGAATGGGGTGCCACCTAACACAGAGGGGCCATGTGGTACAACGCTTGGACGAGCCTTAAATGTAGGCCATCGGCCCCCATCCCCTTGCCATTAGGGATGGGGGAAATCTAGTTCAACCAGGCTAATGAACGAAGACTTCTCACGCGCGTGATGGGAACAAACTCAAAGAGCACTCAGTGGAGTTCTTTATGGCAGGTCTGGTCACTTCAATCCTCATGAATTTACTCAATTTTGGAGAGGAAGGGGCTCATTTAGAGCTGAAACCGCAACATTGAAGCATTCTTGAGCTCTGGTGAACCTCTAATTGTCTAATTTCCGCCAGAGCCACTGCTTGGCACCTCCAAATTCCAAGGGAACGAGGCAAGCCCCGTAGGGGGCTGCCTGGTGTGCTTCGGCTACACGCAAAAAGAGACAACAAAACTTCGAGTGGGCATTGTTTATGGAAAGGACACAACTTGTCCGAAAATCTAGAAGACCTGAATTGCCTCCCATGGCCTCTATTGAATAAATTGTCCTGGACGAACCCATCCAAGTCTCCCCAGCACACCTGCTCTTCACAGTCCCAGACAACTGAAACCCGCCCACTTGTTTTCCTGAGGAAACTACCCAGTGGGCCTTCCAGGAATATCATAGCTCCAACATAGGAGAAGCCCAAATGAATGATTTCCCCCCTTGCTGCATTATAGAAGAAACTCCGACAGAGATGGATGCAGAACCAACCACAGGAGCAACAGAGACACCTAGGGCAGATGCAACCAAGGTTGAGACAATTGTTATGGAAAGCGAGGCATTAGGGGCTAGTCTGGATAGGGAGGGTGGCACCGTTCTTATGCCACGTCCTCTGTCTGTCATGCAAGAGGAAGGGCGTGGCCACCTGCTATTCCTCCACCTGGACCACTTGAAGTTAATCTTTGAGTTACAGAGCTTGGTGGAGGACCTAATCCACCACACTAGTCTAGTCAACCAACGAGTAGACTTGCTCTACGAGGCCTACTCCAACACACAACCAGGACAGTGCTGCCCGACGTGCACTCAGGCCTTCATGATGACAACAAATGAAGATGACGAGGATGGCGAGGGTGACAGGGATGAAGGGGAGGCCACTGGGTAAAATGTCACCATTAATAGTTTTAGTTTTTTTCTTTGTTTTCCTTAGGCTAGTCATGGCTAAACGCCATTATTTTGTAACTCTAAGACTCAAAGCTTTTTTTCAGACCAATGGATGCCAATTGTCTTGGTTTCCTTCGGGAAAGACAAATGGAAGCTAGTCCATCTTCCTCACAGACGACATAGATAGCCAATTTTCTCAGTTTCCACTTACACGGAGGGATCGCTGGCAGACATGGTGTTTTTGGTTTAACCTTTTTTTGGAAAGTTAATACAATAGGCTCTGCTCTTTTTTACTTAAAAAATAAATAAATTAATACTTTATTATTTTTTTTCATAATTTATAAATGTATTTATTATTTAACTAATTCTTTAATGATTAATGTAATAACGTATTATTGTTATTAATGTATTTCTTCATTAATATAATAATGTAGTAGTTTAATGTTTGTTTTTATGTACTACTATTTTTTTTACTTTGTCAATTTGCTAATGTTTTAATTTATTTATACTTTAACTATCTTTTAATGTATAATGTAGTAATGTATCAATTAAGTAATACAATATATTAATTAATACAAAAGAATTTTATAACCTATAATCTCAAAATTAAAGGAAATACGCCATATCCCATCCTCCTCTTAGAAAGAAGCCTCTCCCCCATTGAGAGCATTGCTATGAGTAGATACCTAATGTATAAGAACAAGTTAAACAACATGGAAGACAAGAGGCTACTTAAAATTGCTTCAAAATCAAGTCATAACCACAGTGAACTCAAGCGAGGATGGCATAAAGATGCTCGGTCTTGGATAAACTATTGGGGAATCATGGAAGAAACCATTTTGCAGAATAAAGATACTATTAAAAAAAACTTCAAATCAAAATTTAGGGAGAAAATATGGTGTGATAAAGAGTTAGAGGAAAAAATAAAATTAAGGTATTATAAATATGTAATCAACCCTAATCTAGAAGATCAAAATTGTCTATATGTTTCCCCAAGTGTAAAGAAAAAAATAAGCATTGCTAAGATAAGAACGAATTCTCACGAGCTCCATAGTGAAACTGGGCGTCGGTCAATTCCTAAAATGCCATGTGATGAAAGAGTGTGTCACCTTTGTGACACTAAGAATGTTGAATATGAAAAACACTTTCTCTTAGNGTTGGACAATCTAAGAGAAAGTGTTTTTTCATATTCAACATTCTCTTAGATTGTCCAACCTATACCCATATTAGATCTCATTTTCAAAATATTTATCACACTACGAACCTTCTTAACCTCTTAACTCAACAAAAGTATGGTGATCTTGGAAAACTTCTCTTAATGTTTTTCGAGCACATAAACAAAATTCTAAAGAATCAAAATTCACCCTCTTAAGGTGTGATAAACCAATTCGGTTTTAGTGGACGTTAATCATCATCATCATCATCATCATCATCAATAAGGTATTTATTAATTAATATGTTACATTTATACATTACATTATACATTAATGTATTGTTAGTTACTTTATAAAATGTATTTATCATCTTTATAGATAATATTAACATAATAATGTATTTTTCTATTACCATTAATAACATAATAATGTATTTTTCTATTATTATATTAATTAATTGATTACTTATATATTTATTAATTAATACTTTATTACTTGGTACATTTATGTAATATTATATCAATGATCAATGTATTTATATATTATTAATGTATTATTACTTATTAATATATTTAACAATTTATTTATACTTTATCAATATATTAAAAAAATACTTAATTAATTAATTAATATGTTATATTATTACTTTTTTTTTTAATTTCTTTAGTTCACATGGTTACTTTATTATCATTATTTTGTTCTGTAATAGTTTATTTCTCATTAACTAATTTATAATTTATAATCAATTATTAAATACTATTTTATTTATTATTAATATCAATTAATAATTAAAAAATAATTTATTATTAATTCATAATTTTCAATTAATTAGTTATAATTAATTAATTATTAACAATTCAATAATTAATTATTATAATTTAATAAATTATTAATAACTAGTTTAAAAAAATAAAGATAATTAATTAGTATTTATTATTTATTTATTACATTTAAAATGTATTAATTTATCTTTTATGTAAAAAGTGGTTGATATACACGGATGGACACTATTAATTTAAAAAGGTGGAAAGTGGAGCCGATCGACATATATCAACCACTTTTTACATAAAAGTGGTTATTGCTAGTTATATATGACTAGAATTATCATGAGTGATTTATAATCAACCATTATTGAAAAACCTATATCACTCAAGTTAGATTTGTTATATAAATTCATCCATGT
>SNQJ01S0020295.1:118886-147958 GCA_010110895.2 Picea sitchensis
CTGTAAATGATATGACTCCTCAAAAGTTTTACCATAAACAGGAAAGATTGAAAAAGATTCATTAGTTGTAAAATCCCTAGAGAAATGTGCATTATGGAACAAACAAAAATCCTAATTGAATTCATGTTGAATCAGAATAGAAGGGATTCATTAAGGTTATATAGGAAGATATTTTTTCTAGTGGCTACTCGATGATTTCCTGCTAAACTTTTCACAGTGATCAAATAGATCAAGAAACGAGTTCTATCAGTATTTACATCGAACAAGAAGACTATAAGATGGTTTTAGGGATCACAGTATAATAATCCCCACTGTAAGTTCTGATAGTTACTTACTGGAACTGTTTCTAGCGACATAACCCTCAGAGCATAATGAAAAGACTATTAGATATGAGTATTGGATCAATGTTCGGACCAAAATAAGTAATGTTTCACTAGGACGATGATCCCGACCTCAAATGCCATTGTGAAGACTATGGCTAAGAATAACACTGCGTCAGCATGGTAACTTGATAGTGTAGATTATTCAGAAACAACAAGTATATATATCTTTAACCTGTATATATAAAAAATACAATAAAATAAATAGTAAAAGTTTTGTTTTTATTCATAGGATTAAATCTTCAGAGTAACAATAATTTCAATTACATATTATATATCCGTCGTTCACATGATAAAATCATCCAACCATCATATAAATCAACCATCATAATCAACCACTGTGTCATATCTACATTATCCTTCTTAACGAAATTTAGAACTATTTCTAGTACTCACAGTAAAATCAAAGCTAATAATAAAATACTAATTTAATAAATATCGTAACCAATAGGTTGTTGTTGATGATGCAACTCCTTTTTCTGGCCTTTCTCAATGTCTGACTCCTTTACTTTCTAATATAGAGACTTCATTGGTACCTCCCATCCAACGCTAGGGGTACTCTTCTTCCCCCTTATCTCCTGAGCCGCAAAGGGACCATACACCAAAAACCAAACTCAATAGCACAAACTTTCCCTCGCAATGAGATGTTTCCACCTATTTCACAATCTTGAGCCCAACTCTCCACAAGTAAACTTAGTCAAATAAAATTTCAACATCATTTCATTCATACAACAATAGGGCAAGTTCTTTCTTCCTTACCATTTCTTTTATAGGAAAAGTTACGATGACACATGTTCTCCCATGTACAATTAAACAAATTTAAATCATTAAATTAAGGATTATTCACCCACAACACACGTAGAGACTTCATCGGTACATCCCAGCCAACGCTAGGGGTACTCTTCTTCCCCCTTATCCCCCGAGCCACAAAGGGGCCATACACAAAAAACCAAACTCAATAGCACAAAATTTCCCTCGCAAGAAGATGCTTCCACCTATTTCACAATCTTGAGCCCAAATATCCACAAGTAAACTTAGTCAAATAAAATTTCAACATCATTTCATTCATCCAACAATAGGGCAAGTTCTTTCTTCCTCACCATTTCTTTTATAAGAAAAGTTACAATGACACATGTCCTCTCATGCACAATTAAACAATTTTAAATAATTAAATTAAGGATTATTCACCCACAACACATGTCACACTCTTCCCAAGTTGCACATGTTAAATCTCTTTTTATTTTAATTAATAAAACATTTTCACTCACATTCCCCCAATTTGTTCCTATTTTTTCTTCTAGTTGTCTCTTAGTTCACCAATCCCTCCTTTATTGTGTCTCCTAATTAAATTTTAGTTTGAGTTTGATTAAAAGTCTTCTTTTAGTTAGCGTTTAGTGGTTGTTTGACTTAGGATACTAACTCTATGTTGACAACCTATTCTTTCATGAATTTATTTTCTTTTAATTAAAGATTCCTTCTTATTGTTTTCATGCACACATGTGCACATACCCAACTTTGATTCTTATTCTCCTTTTACTAATTTATTAAGTCTAACTTCCTTTATTCCAAATTAATGTTTTATTTAGTAAAAAATCTTATACTTAGACTCTTTGTTAGTTTTCTAGTTTATAATTTAATAACTAATTGTATTCTCTTTTCTAGCAAAGTCTAAGCATTTTTATTTTATTTTCTAGGCCTAGTTTTTTATTGACTCACAATTTTGTTTACGTGACGTGTCCTTCAAGACACAGTTCTGTGCTCCAAGGGTGCCACTCGCCATTGACTAGTTTGGAATTTTGTTAGACACTTAGAGTCAACACTCCACTGATCGACCTTGTGAGAGACTAAGGGATTTTCTAAGGAATAAAGATCCCACCTTATTGTGCACCCCTTAGAATTCTTCATTAGCGACTGTCTCAATCTGCCCTCATGGCATCGTGGCCCATCTCGGAACGAGGTAATCATTAACCTTTCGTTCAAGTCACGACGTTAGTGCTAGTAGGTCGTGACAGGGGCGCTGCCACAACTATCCCTCATCTGTCTGGTTTCTATGTATGACCCCTTTACTCCATATGTGATTCAGATTAGCAAGCATCACCAAGCCTACATCCACTGATAAAAACAATGTCAATAATCCATATACATGAAATCCATATAGAATTCATCATCAATGATGTATGCGTATAAATCAAATACTCAAACCAAAATACAAGTTCACTCCCTGACTCAATCCAGATTCCAAGAAAGTATGTTGATGCCATCCACATCCTCAACCTGTCATGTTTCCTACACACTTAGGAATCCTCATCATAATACCTGTCAATATATACATCTAGAAACAACATATAAATATCAATTCTCATCACAATATAACTCATAATCAAAGAATAATCATATAAATCAAATTGAAAATCATAATGTACCAAGTTTTATACTGAATCACTTGCTCGCAAGTGTCCTCAAAGAATAAGTCAATGTTATAATCTGATTAGTGGAATTGGATGTTACGTACACCCCCTCTTGTTTCAAACTTCGTCTCAAAGTTTGTACAGTCTAATAATGAAAATAATAAATGTATTTGATACAACTCTATATATCAAATCTATCAAAATAAGGAAATTGTTGACGCGTCTCATATACGTCCTCCGATTTAGCAGAGTGTGGACTATAATTTTCCCACTAGACCTTGACCTGATCGACTATTCGACACCTTAGTTGTTGAGTGCGATGGTCCAATATGCAGATTGGCTCTGCAAAATAGCACCCTCATCCGACACCTACAAAGAACTGAAGTCAATAACATGTGACAGATATGAAATATAATGACGTAAAACTAAAACATTTTTATGAACACAATATATAATAATAAATACAAATACATTATAATAGTTAATGAATATACACCTTCCCAATGAAAGGTCACGTCTCTTCAGGGAAGGGCACCCCTGCGTGGGTATATAAGGCCCTCATTCTTATTGTATCTCAATCATATCATATTCTTATACATTATTATTAATACATTTACTATCCTTAAATGGATTATTGCGTACTGCCCTATTTATATTGGATATTTACATAGTGAACTAGGTTGGTTCACCACAGTGGTATCAAAGCTTCGTCTCGATCCAATTTTTGGCTACACATATAGTTTCTCTAAAATCAATTCTTTGACCTCATAATGTTCATTTTCCATTTATAAATCAAATATTCTACACATTTCAGTGAAAGTAAAAAAGTCATTCTACACAAAAAAAAATTAATTTTTTTTTGTAAGTGAGTGTGAATTCCTGTATTACTGAAAGAAGTTATGATACGAAAAAGAAAAGGGGAATCCTTTGATCTACCAAAAAGGAAACTAGATCAGGGTTCCCGGATTTGCGCTGTCTAAGATAGCAGGGGGGGTTAGGCCGCCACCATGGGAAACCGACCTAGTCCTCCGAAAACCAGTTTGATAAACTAAACCATAACCTATACAAAAAGACATAACCATAAAAAAGGGTTAGCTCCTACACTGAATACAACTTGACCATGGGTTGATCCTGCGCTAGTCCAGGATGATGGGATGTCTTTCGTCTCCATCCTTTCTTGCCTCGTTCTCCTTCCTTTGCTCCACTGTGTGGGTCTTTCAGATACAAGCTGGTGTTCCTCTCCGGTCTGCTGGAGTAATGTCCATGTGGTGGACATAGCATAGGTAAAGGTGGAATTGGCCTGCCGTTCGTTCCAGTTTTTCCTTCTGGCTCCTCTGGCCCTCAACTAGTCTTTTTGTACTCACCTCCAGGTTGCTGAGGTGACTCAGAATTTATGTGAGCACCTTCTTGTATTACGTGATTGCCTCCCTGCTGGTCTCTTTCCAGTCAACGCTCATCCTGCCTATCAACATTTTTGTTAGCCAGGCCTCCTCCACCATTTTGTGGTAGAGGGTTGTTCTTGGCTGTGTGGCCCCTGGGTCCCTCATCCCATCTGCTTCCTGAATTAGTTCCGTCCAGAATTTTCCCTTGCGTGTGGTGTTGATTTCTCTCTCCCACATGTTGATGATCGATTTTCCGTTTGGATCGACCTATGTGAGAAAAGTACCCTTGGCTTCTCTGGTCGCTTGCTCCATCCTTGTAATCCTTCGGGTGCTTGTTAGAGGTTCTTTCCCCTTGGGGCCTCTCTTACAATGGGTTTTTTTCATTCGTACCATCTCGTCGTGTTTGTGGTGGTTTTTTCTTTGGGTTCTTCTCCTGTTTCTATTCTGCCCTTCCTTGTATGTAAGATGGCCTATATAATAGCTTCTCTTCGGTTTGTGGCTATTCCTGGTGTTTGTTATTTTATGGGATCTCTCCGGCTGCGGGCTCATCCTGGAAATCATGGGCCACTCATAAAGGTGTACCTTATGGTCCTTTTTCACAGTTTCAGAGTGTGTGCTCTTGGTAGCCCTGTCGTAATCCCTGTGCCAATCCTTTTCCCTGCATGCTATACGAAAATCATTACCACTCCTTGTATTTGTACTTGGGGAGGTGTGCCCATACTTGACCATGTAAAACCCTTTTGTCCTTCGTCCTTCGCCTCCTGTTGATTATCTTTTCTATTTTCCCATGGACAACCCCTATACATCTTCCTATTGATAGGACCGTTGTGTCATACCTCCTCTTGTTGTGTGACCTGGATCTTCATTATAACTCGTGTTTGAGTGGTGGGCTATCGGATTCTTCCGAGATCCTACGTGCCCTTCAATTATTCTTGGACCTCCATCCTTGATGTGGTCATCCATACTTTGGCTGCCATCACAGTCTTTTGCCACTAGTTGGATGCAATCTATTTGGAACTGACCATTCAGGATGCTACTCCAGATAGTGTCGAATTCTAGTTCTTCCTTGTCGACCCCCTCGTTAGCGATTCTATCCACCAGTCCATTTGCTGACCTCCATACCTAGTGAAACTCCACTATGATCCTCGTCTGCAAGTGCTCCTGAATATTTTGCAGGGAATGTGCCAAGCGCCAATGCCTCTGAATTTTTCCCACTCTGGTCCCATTTTGGAGTCTCCTTATTATGTTGATAACCAGTGTGGAATCTCCTTCCACTATGGAATTTGTCATCCCTTCCCAACTTACAATCTCGAGGCTGATCTCCAAGGCTCCCAATTCCACGATGTTGTTGGTTGAGTCTCCATGACTCCCAGCGTATAGTCAGATGATATTTCCTTTACTGTCCCTGATTACACCTCCCATTCCTATCTATCCTAGGTTACCTTTCACCGCTCCGTAGAAATTTAGCTTGAGGGAGCCTATTGGTGGTGGTTTCTAGTTGCACTCACCTACTTGGAGTTGCGGTGGTCGTCTTACCTGATTGGGGTTACGTCCGTCTTTCAGGTGGAAGGATTATAGGATTCAGGAGTCCTAGTCTGTGAGTTGCGCTCTTCCTGTTTGGCAGTTGCGGCTATGTACCATTTCTCTTGTCATGGAGATTATTGTTTCCTTGATCTTCCCTTCTAGCTAGCTTTGGTTCCTGAAGATGTGCCAGTTCCTTTCCTTCCATATTGCCCATATGATCATTCCTGGGATGAGGGTCCAACATAGATTCACCTCTTCATTTTTCATTGTAGTTCTCTTTCCAAATGTTGATAGTTGCGGAGATGTTACCTCAGATGCTATTGGACTATCGGAAGATACCTGCCACCCGGTCCCATATTTCTGCTGTGTAGGTGCATTCGTCAAGGAGATGGTTCGTTGATTATTCCTTGTCTTGACATAGGTGACATCTTGAAGGACCTATGAATTCCCTTTTCCTTAGGTTTTCCCAAGTTAGAATTTGGTTGTGGAGTATTAACCATTGGAAATTTTTTATTTTTGGCCAATGGGGGTTCTTCCAAAGCTTATCCCATTGTTGTGTTGGGTCTTCTTGGTCCTGGTCCGCAATATAGTGTCAGAATTCTTTTAGATTGAATTCCCCATCGCCTTTTTGTCCCCATCTCAGCTGGTCATTTCCTTCTTTGACTGCTATTTTCTATCTCCCCAATTACTCCTCCACTTCTTTTACTGTTGTTGCAGTTTGGTATCTATTCTATGGAGTGAGAGTATCCCAGATTCTCCATTTGTTGTGATCTATTTCTTGTTTCCAGTAATGGTAGACTCTGGTTTTACCTTGTGCAATCAACTCCTGTTGGTGTTCCTCCCTGTCTGGGTTTTCCATTCTAGGTTCATGTTGCCGGGCGTCCTCCCAGAATCTGGTTGTTCTGCCATTCCTTACTTCCCAAAAGCTGTGTGTCTGAATCCAGGCTTTGCTGTGCTAGGCTAGGTTCCATATGGATGAACCTTCTCTAGTGCCTCTGAAGCGGATTCTATCCTGGTCGCTTATGTCCGGGGCATACTTTTCCTTCCATAGGTTTACCCATGGTGTAGTAGTTTCTTTGACCCAGTGCCACAAGAGTTTCACCCCGTAGGCGTCATTGGTCACTTGCGGGTCTTGTAACCCCATGCCTCCTTTTCTTTTTGGTTTACAGGCCTTCTCCCAAGCCACCAGGGACCAGTTTTTATTTGTTTCCACTCCTCGCCATAGGAAGTCCCTTTGGATGGTTCTTATTTTTTGTAGTATCCTCTGGGGTGTTGGGAAAACAGACATCATAAAGGTTGGAATTGCTTGCAAAACAAACTTTTTTAGAATAAGTCTGTCGGCTAGGTTGAGGGATCTGTACGTCCAATTTTTCACCCGTTCATGTAACTTATGGATTATTCCTTCCCATCTTGACATTTTGTAAGCTTTGTCTGTCAGGGGAATGCCCAAGTACTTATTTGGGAGTGCTTTGCATTCAAATCCCAAAATGTTGGCCAAATTTCTTTGGATTGTGGGGTTGGTATTGAAGAAGAAGATCATAGATTTGGAATGGTTGATATCTGTACCCGAGGCTTCCCCAAATTATTCTAGGATTCGTTTGTAGGATTTTGCTTCCTTGACCGTGGCTATGCCATGAAGTAAAGTGTCAACCACAAACCGTTGGTGTGTGGAAGTAGGGCAATTTTCGAAAGGTTTGATACCTGTTATTTCACCTGTTGCAGTTGCGCTTTTTATTCTTCGATGGAGACCTTCCATCGTCATAATGAATAGGAAGGGGGACAATGGGTTTCCTTATTTGATGCCTCTCATGGGCTAGAAAGGTTTGGCAAGGGATCCATTTATTAGTAGTGAGTATCTTGTTGTGGATACTAGGCTGACTATCCAGTTGATCTAGTGTTGGGTGAAACCAAAAGATTCCAAAGTCTTGACCATATAGTGCCAACTAATTTTGTCATAATATTTTGCTAGGTCCAGTTGTATTATTATTCCCCCTCTCTTCTGAATCTTCAGGGTGTGGATAAGCTCATGGGCATGGATGATATTGTCGATTATTTGTCTTCCTTCCATGAAGCCTGCCTATTCTTGTGAGACCATTGTGGATAGGAGGGGTTTCAATATATTTTCTATAACTTTGGAGATTATCTTATAAACCACATTGCACAGCGCTATAGGTCTATAATGATCAAGGGTTTGGGCTTCATTTTATTTGGGGATTAGTGTAATCATTGTAGCCTTAGCAATTTTAGAATGGAGGTTGACCTTTTGGAGTCTTTCACTACCCTATAAATGTCGTGTTTGACAATTTCCCACAAGGCTTTGAAGAACTCCACTGTGAAGCCATATGGACCAGGGTCTTTCCCATTGGGAATTTCCTGGAGTACTTGGTCAATTTCCTCCTCAGCAATGGGTTTGTTTAGGTTGTTATTTTGTTCCTTGGTGGCCAGGCGGGGGATATGCTAGATTATCCTTTGTATGACCTTCGTTCTGTCTTGGTTGGGTTCCTTGTCTATCCCGTGGAAGTGGTTTACCAAAGTAGTTTGGATGTCCTTATGTGACTCTCGCTCTATTCCATCTTGGTCCTTAATATTCAGGATTTTTGTATGGGCTCTTCTGGCCAAGGTTTTTCTATGAAAAAATTTGGTGTTCCGCTCTCCTTCCCTTAGCCATCTGATACATGACTTTTGTCACCAAAGTGTTTCTTCCTGTTGGCATCAAGCTTCCCATTCCTGGGTCATATAGAGCTCTTCCTTTTTCCGATCCTCCATATAGCCCTCCAAAATGCAGGTTTCCTGGAGTATTTTCATTTTTTCTTCTATGTTGTTTTTCTGTTAGTTTATATTCCATAAAGTGTTCTTGTTCCACTCCTTGAGCTTATATTTAATGTACTTTAGTTTCTTATAGAGATTGAACATCCTTGTCCCTTGCTCTGGTTTCTCCTCCCACCACCACTGTTTGATTATTTCCTTGAAAGTCGAGTGTTCAATCCAGAATTTATCAAATCTGAAGGGTTTGTTCTTTGGTGTGGTTTGGAAGCCTGCTTCCAGTTGCACTGGCCAGTGATCAGACCCCCCCTAAGGAAAGATGTTGCAATCTAAGGTTAGCCCCTGCATAATTATTGACTCTGATACTAGGAATCTGTCGAGTCTTGTTGCTACCTGATACTGGTTCATCCGTTTATTATTCCAAGTGAACTGACCATTATTAGTTTTGAGGTCTACCTTCTCCGCTGTGTCTATGAACTTTGAGAATTCTTCTGCATCCCTATCCAATCTTCTTGTACCTCCTTTTTTCTCTGCAAGTGTCGTGATGATGTTGAAGTCCCCTGCCAGGATCCATTGGAGGTTGTTGGATCGGGTTTTAAGGTCTTGTAGGTCTTGTATCATTCCTCTCTTTTCCTCTGACACTTGGAGCCCATACACATTAGTGCATAGAATCACCTATGTGTTTCCAATGATTTGCATGCATACCAGAAGGGTGTGGTTGGTCTCTTCGGCTGCTATTAGGATCAATACTTGTGGGCTCCACAAGGTGAGAATACCTCTTACCATTTGGTTGCCTCCGATATCCATCATCTTGTACTTGTGCCATTGTTGTTTACTGATTGCCTCCATTCTGTCTGTAGTGCATTTTGTCTCTTGAATGAAACAGATATCTGGTTGTTCCTGCTTAAGTCTATTTCTAAGGATTCTTTTTTTTCTTGGGTTGTTTAGGCCTCTTATATTCGAAGTTATAACCTTCATTTAAACATGTGGGAGGGATTTGGGGAAGAGTTTCTTGATCTTACCCGAGTTTATCAGTAGCTCTCCAAGCTCCTATAGGGATACTCTATTTGAATTCCTGCCTTTTTTCCTCCTTGTGTGCTTGGGTGAGTGTTGTGGTTGTCCCTCGCCAGATTTGACTCCTAGGTGTCCTATCTCCCCATGTGTGCGCTTTAGTCCTCTATCTTTGGCTTCCTCCCTTAGGAGAAACATGTACTGAATGTGGTCAAGTTGCTCTGTTGGTACATTGTCTACTCCCTGTCTTGTCCATTGCTCCCGTATGTTTGAGAGATCTATCCCTTCCTTTCCACAAGGTCTCTGAGATCAGGATCTTTTGTGCCTACTTCACTCGAGGTCATTTCCGCATCTCCCTCTTCTTCTTTCATGGGGGTGTTGTAGTCTCTTGTTTCTCCATCCATCGGGGTTGCACAACTCTCCTGTTCCTTCTTGTTACTTGGTCGATTGGTGGGCTCGTTTGTTTCTTGTTATCTAACTTCTTGAGCTTTTGTCGAATCCTTTTCTTCTTCTGCCCCTTTATTTGTTTTGTCTCATCCTTCTGTTTTATTCTGGGTCTCTGGGTTATTTCCTGTTGGGGTTTTACTCCGCTTCTAGGGTTCAGTTTTATAAACCCATCCTCATCCTGCTGTGGTTTGGGGTTTTTCGCTTCCTGTTTTTTATTAAGAGGGAATTCTCTGATCAGGTGGCCATTTTCATGGCATCTTCTACATCTGAAGGGGATGTTTTCATAATCTATGTTTTGGACCCATTCCTCATCCCTGAATTCCAGACTTATGGATTCTGGGAGTGCTCCGGACACATCCATCGCTATGCATATTCTTGCGTAAGATGTATATCTCCTTTTTAGGGTGGCTTCTGAGGTCTTCACATATTTCCCCTGTTTTTTTCCCATTACATCGAAAGTAGAGGGAAACTAGTAGTCTAAAGGTAAGGAATAAAATATCAGCCAGAACGACACCTTTTTGAAAGTCTCTTTTTTCTGGGGAGAAATTTTCCTTCCATGGCTGCATATACAATCCTGCTGAGGCGTGGAAGTATGGACCTCCCTCAAAGACTATATCCCTATCCTCCAGGTTCATGAATATTGCTGTGAATAATCCTTTCGATCCAAGGTGGAGATCCACTTCTTCGTTTGGCTTCTAGTGATATTTAATCCAGTTGCACAACATTCTTTCTGTGGGCCATAAACCCATGAAATTATATATTAGCGCATGCATCTTCATCTGGTCCTTGTAGAGTTGCCTTTGCATATCCTCCAGTATTACCTTTGGTATCATTTTTGTTTTGGGTTTGCACGGGTTGCGCCCTTCTGTCTCATTGGGATTTGCTATGTCTTGTGCATCACTCTGAGTTTCTATGGCATCCTCTCCCATGCACTCTCTTTTTCCATGGTTCCTTTCCTGACCTTTTTCTGGGTCTGATACCGAGGTGCCTGTCATTGGTGCCTTGAAAACTACGCCTCTTGGCCCTTTCCCTCTGTCCACCACTAACTGTTTGTAAGAGGGGGTACCCTTACACCCCCCTTTGGTGCTCATTTTTTCTTTTTCTATGGCCATGACTACCAAACCCTAGCTTGCAGTTGCTCCAAACCCTCATAAAACTGCCTGAACCCATTCTACACAAAATTAGATAAAAAAAAAAGATGAGAAAAAGAAAGGTTTTTCTTAAGGGGCACATGAAGAAGTATGAATGCACACCAGTACGTTTGAAAGAAATATTCCATATTTGACATTAGTTAATTTAATTTTCATTTAAAAAGTGAGAAAAAGTAATTTAAAAGAAAAAGTTTCAAAGAAGAGGAAAAATGAATATTTAATTTTACCTTTGGAGATTTACCATCCCATGGTTTTTGAAAACCATTGGCCCATGGTATTCCATACCATATATAATATATATGTGCATGTGTATTTTCCTCTAAAGAATAATTTCACAAAACTTAGGGTCGTGTTTGTTGAGCCCTATCCGTCGCTAACTAATATTCAAGAGTATAAAAGGGATTTCTAAGGTACTTTTTATAAAGTATAAAAAGGATTATAAAAATTGGAGTGAAAAGATATATAAGAAGGAAGGATTATAACTAAAAAAGTTATTTTGGAAAGTGTGAAGGAAATATCAAATTATTTTTCACTAATTACCAAGGAAAAGAAGAAGAATGAGAGATTAAGTGAATATAAAATTACTTTTGGTAAAGTATAAAGAAAATATTCAAAGTTTTTAAACTCTATATATATAAAAAGAAGAATTATAAAGGATTATTTTCTGAAAAGAATATAAAGGAACATTAGAGCAAGATATCTATTAAGTCAAAAAGCTTAAGTCTTATTATTATTAAATGGATATTATCATAATTATAGGGTCAATTCAAATTAAAAAATGGATTTTAAGAAATGAATATTTTCTGGTAAAAATCATCTAAGTAGATGCATTGGATTATTAACATTTAGAGAAAATATTCAGGAAAAATAAGTTAGCATCCACATTTTCCCAGATAAGAAGAAAAATTATATAAGTATGGATTTGGTGAATCAATTAATAACTCGAAAGACAAATGTAATCGAAACAAAAGACTTTTTTTTGCAATAAATATGACATCAAGGATTTACCGTTGACACTCGAAGATTATAAAATCGTATTGAATTTTGAGGTTACAACTATATATGAAAACGAGGTTGATATAATCCTCATCTCGAATTGGTTAGAGACACTGGGTAGCTTAATATTAAACTTTGAAACAAAGTTTTTAATGTTTTCCTAGAAAAAGAAAAAAATAAAATTACATGATGTCTTAGTAAAGTCAGATTCAACATCTACGTCAAATGATCTCGATCATATCTCCAAAATACTATTGTCAAACAAACAACAATCAATAATTGAGATCCAAAAATAATGTGATGAAATCGTCATAGACAAGGACACATAAATTTGTCGTCTAAAATCTCATAATCAAAGTTTACTCACCCAGATTAAGAATATAAAGAGTGATAAGAAGACTGTACATGACAAGTTAGAACAACTTATCAATAAATAATCATTGGTATATAAAGAGACAATGAATGAACCTATGGAACTACATAAGTCTTAAAATGGAAAAAACCTGATGGTGGATAAAGCAATTAATAAAAACCTAGTCAACCTTACAACTCAAAGGGATTCAATTGATGTAAAGAGGCATTCACATGTCGAAGTAGAAACAAGCTAGGGCTATGAATAAGACTCATTTCCAAGTTTTAATCAAGAATACACTACAAGTACCCGAAGTAAATATCAGGTTGCACAGATTCCTTATAGACATCCTAATCACAAAAATCGATACTTCAACCAATCAATGTATCCACATAAACAAATGAAAAATATGTCAAAACATATTACCTCCATTACAAATGATGCTCAAGGTAGAAGTTATCATGGGAGTCAAAATACATCAAATTGTCTACAAGAACCCCATAAAAGCCCCATTGTGCATAAGATCGATTTAAGGTGGGAAGACTCCCTTACAATTCGACGGTTCTATGCAACGCTTAGAAGATCCTATCATTTCAAGTCCTCAATGATCACTAATTTAGGAATAAAGAATAAGAGACGGTATTTCAAGCCCGAGCAAGAGATAAGTCTTCCATAAGTATGCTTTGAGGACAAAGCATTTTTAAGGGGAAGACAATGTTATGAACATAATATATAATAATAAATATAAATACATTATAATAGTTAATGAATAATTAATAAAGAGACACCTTCTTAATGAAAGGTCACGTTTCTTCATGGAAGGGCACCCCTGCGTGGGTATATAAGGCTCTCATTATTATTGTATCTCATTCATATAATATTCTTATACATTATTGTTAATACATTTACTATCCTTAAATGGATTATTGTGTATTGTCCTATTTATATTAGATATTTACATAGTGAACCAGGTTAGTTCACCACAAACATGAAACACATTGTGCATACGCATCAAAGAATTAGGTAAGGCTAGTTGGGAAGCCACGCTACCTTTCTTTTTTACAATTTAGAAAGGTCCCACAAACCTTGGAGAGAGTTTATCACCCTTTCCAAACTTAATCGAACTCTTATGCAAATTTAATCACAAAAGAACTTTATCACCTACTTCATAACTGCAGTCTATATGATGCGCATCTGCATAACTCTTTTGTCGATCCTTCACTTGCTTAATCCTTTTCCTTATGGATTGAATATGATCTTCCATTTCTTGGATCACTTCTGGTCCCACTAGGACCCTGTCTTCTAGTCGATCCCAACTCAAGGGTGTCCTACATGGTCATCCATATAGAAACTCAAAAGGTGCCATCTCTATAGTGCTCTGAAAACTGTTGTTGTATGAAAACTCTACCAATGGTAAAAAATATTCCCAACATTTATGTTGATCAATCACATACATTCGAAGCATATCCCATAAAATTTGATTTGTTCTTTCTAATTTTCCATCTATTTCAGGGTGATATGTTATACTAAAATTCAATTTTGTTCCCAAATACTCTTGGAAAATAGTCCAAAAACATCCAGTGAATACTATTCATCTATCGGATATTATCTTCCTTGTTACACCATGTAATCTCACAATATCACTAACAAAAACTCTATCTATGTTCGGTGCCTGAAACATCGTTTGAAATGGAATAAAGTGTGCACTCTTCGTCAAAGTGTCAATGACTACAAAAATAGAATCATTTATCCTTTCCGTTAGTGGAAATCCAACAATAAAATCCATCGAAATGACTTCCCATTTCGATTTAGGAATCGCATGTGGTTGAAACAATCTCGCTAGATGTCTATGTTTAGCCTTCACTTACTGAAATTCAAGACATCCCACCACATAATTAACTATGTCATCCTTCATTCCCATCCAAAATAATAAAGTTTTAAGGTTTGCCTTCATCTTCATGACTCCAAGATGACCCATATACACCACTCGATGACCTTCGTTCAAAATTAACTTTCTTAATTTGTCATTTGGTGGTACATAAATTCTGCTATTATATCTTGAAAGTTCGTCGCTGTCCAAAGAATAACCCTCATATCTAGGTAAAAGAATCGTATCTCATTCAATATTGTCTTTTTCTTCCCTGTACCAGTCGTCATCAATTCATAATGTTGAAATATTTTCTCGAAGGTTTGTCTGTAGTGGTATTACTGAGAAAATGTGAGGTATTTGATTCAACACATCTTCCACTGTGTTAGTTATTCCTTTGATAGACATGATCTCAAAATCGTATTCACTTAAAATTTTCGACCAACGCCTTTGCTGCGCATTCAATTCACTCTGATTAAAAATGTGTTCTTATCCACAATGATTAGTTTTCAGCTCGAATTTCCATCTAATAAGATAGTGTCTCCAAACTCTCAAGGCATAAACAATTGCTAACAATTCCACGTCATGTGTAGTGTAACTTTCCTCGTGCTTTCTTAGCTTCCTTGAAATATATGTGATGACTTGACCTTCTTGCATTAATACTCCACCCAATCCTTCCTTGGATGCGTCTCTGCATACCAAGAATTCTTTGTCCATATCCAGAACCTTCAACATCGATGTTTTTGTTAATAATTCCTTAAGCTTCTAAAATGCTTCCGCGCATTTCTATGACCATACAAATTTCTTATTCTTCTTCTGCAAATCCATGATTGGATTAGCTATCGTTGAAAATCCTTCAACAAAGCATCGATAGTAACCTTCTAATCCCATAAAAATATGTACATATTGCATGTTTGTTGATGTTGTCCATTCCATAATAACCTCAAACTTCTATGGATCCACATCGATACCTTCTCCATAAATGATCTGTCCCAAATAATGGATCTTTTTCTGGTAAAAAGAACATTTTGACATTCTCGTACAACTTGTTTTCTCTTAAACAGTATAAAAATAATCTTAGATGTTCGTCGTTCTCCTCTCTCGTTCGATATTAAGTCAATAAATCGTCAATGAATACCGATACAAGCCTATCCAAATACTTAAAAAATACCTCATTCATTAAACTCATGAATACACTCGGGGCATTCGTTAATCCAAACGAAAATACAATAAACTCAAATTTTTGAATCTTGTCTTAAACATTTTTTTAGGAATATCTTCCTCTTTAATTCATAACTCATGATATCCTGACCTCAAATCAATCTTTGAAAATACTATCGCTCCCTTCATTTGATAAAATAAATAATCAATTTTCAGTAACGAGTACTGGTTCTTGATCGTGGCTTTGTTTAATTGACGGTTGTCAATGAAAATCCTCCATGATACATCCTTCTTTATTACAAAAATTTCCCGCGCACCACATGGTGATACACATGGACATATAAGTCCCAAGTCTAATAACTCTTTCAATTGCATTTTCAACTCTTGCAATTCAAGTGTCGACATCCGATAATGCATTCTAGCAAACAAATTTGTTGTATTCTTTAGATCTATAATGAATTCTAATTCTCTTTCCAGTGGTAAACCTGGTAATTATTCAAGAAAGACATAAAAAAACTCTGACACTATAGGAAGGTTTTATAATCCTTTTGTGTCCCCCTTTTCATTAAAGCTAATATGGAACATAACTTACATCCCTTGCACGTACTTTTCTATAGTTGTAGGGAAGAAATAAATCTCAATTACACTCCTTGGTTTCTTCCTACAATTACTCTACTCTGTCCCAAATCATCAATCAAACTTAATCGTTTTGTCTTACAGTTAAGTATCACATCGTATGATTCTAACCAATCCATTCTAATCACAATGTCGTAAGATCCCAACATTGTGACATACATGTTTAAACTTTTGACGAAATCACCCAAGTTAATGTTACAATCCTTAACCTTTCCTCCAACCTTTTGCTTGGAACCAGATGCCATTTCCACATATCTAAACTCATCTTATTGGACTGCCTTCACCTTAATTATTTTAAGACAAAGAATAGATATAAAAATATCAGTAGCTCCTGGATCTCTCAAAACACTAAACTATTGATCATCTATCATACCTGAAGTCTCGAGTATTGTAGACTGATGCTCGGCCTGGCAATTATTAACCAATGCATGAATCCTATGGGCCTTGCCCAAATCTCCCACTATCGTTTGTGATGCTAATCTGACAACTCTTTCCTTTTCAATAGTTCAATCTCTCTGGTAGTGTGGCTCTCCACAATTACAACATCCATTCTTCAGGCTGGTGGTTCTAGTTCCAGAGGAAGAAGTTGTTGGCCTAGGAGTCTGCGGTCCCGGTATGTTCTGCAGAACATGTGTATATTATTTTTGCTGCTTAGGATGACACTATTGTTGTTGCTGTGGTTCTATGTACATAGTACTCTAACTGGTAATCAGTCTACATGGCATATAAAATACATGTCCTCTAGGTGTATTGTGGTTCCTATAAGTCTTCCTAATAGATGTTTGCTACTGCAATGCTTGATGCAGTGTCTGTCCTATCTTCCTGGAAGGAGTCATACCTTGAACCCCATTGTTCAACTCTTCTTGGACAACAAAATATTTATTTACTGCATCGTGCAAAGTATGAGGCATCAAAATCTCCATTGTAGCATGAATGTTGAAGTTGAGACCAAACAAAAAAAATTTAACCTTTAATTTATCCATGTTCAGATGTGGAGTAGATTTGAGTAGCTCCATGTACACGGCCTCATACTCTGGTACTGCATGACTTCCTTGTCATAAGCCATTGAACTCATTAAGCTAGTGCTCAATGAATTCATCCGATAAGTACCTCTATCGATCGTTCCTCAAACAATTCCCATGATATGTCTTCAATTACCATGTTCAGTTGTGGTAAGAGTTTCTTCCACCAAATAAGCGCACTCCCTTTCAGTTGAAAGACTGCCATGCAAAATTTCATGTTGGAGGTATAACAATGCAATGCAAAACACATTACCATATTCTCCAACCAAGCTTCGATGACTAAAACGTTTGTAGAACCCATAAACTCGGGAAATTTTACCTTCTCGAGTTCTCTATGAACACTACCACTCACCACAGGAGGGCACTGCGATCCCTCATTGAGAAAAAACTCCATGCCCTCATCATGGTCTATTCTATTTATCAGCGCCCCAAGCATCCTCTGAAAAGACCTCATCATTCCCACGACATCACCCACTGCAACTTGCTCTTGCTCATTATTTTGTCCTTCTCCCAGTGGAACAGATCCCTCGGGTGTTGACATACTTGGAGTAGCCATTCATATTCCTCTCGCAACATGAAGTCTACTCATCCTGTGTCATATAACCATGATACCTTTCATGCACAAAACTCAATTTGTATTAGCGATACATATTTAACTATAAAATATAAAACAATGAAAGGCGTAACGGGTCTGGTGTTGCAGAGTGGAACCCTCTCTAATACCATATGTAACGTTCCCTCGGTATCAACACAAAGGTAAGCTAAAACAATGAAGTAGTATTTTTTTTTTAGATAAACAAAATCTTGAGATTATCCATTACAAAAATTATATAAAGAAAAATCAATTTATCTACAATGATAACAAATAAGTATTAGAACTATTCTTAATCAACATCACTTTAATTTTTTATGAACCAAGTTATACCCCATATGCAGCTTCATGAAAAGGGTTAGAGATACAATAACATGTAACATTTAATATACCTAACATACAAAGACTCAATCACATCAATCACATAAAAGATAACAAAATATAACCAAGTATACTCGTTCCACATCCTACACCTGCAAGGTTAGGACCTTCAAGATGCATAATCAACGCTCATAGTCTAGGATTCATTTGATCGATTTTGACCATTTAAGATCTCAGGACTGGAAGTTGTTCTGAGGATCATGAAGGTATCTATGCCCATAATCAATCCTAGATCAATCCAATAGTAATTTCAACTATAAGGAACTAAAAGAATATTCCATTTATGCAAGAAACAAACAAATCAATATATTAAAAACTAGTTAGTGCAATGTTGAGTCTACAAATTTCTAACTAAAACAAAAGAAAAATTTCGTCCAACTCCTCGCATCAAACAATATTAAGGTTGTGCAACTTGTGCCTTAAGTCTTATATATAAAATAATATGTTGCGTAAATATAATTTGTTTAATATAATTATATATATTAATAATTATTTATTTAAGTCTAAATAAATCTTAATTTACTACCCAATCATTATTATAATACAATAATACTATAACACCTTCCATTCACTTGACAATATCTATCATCATTTAATTAATACTTGACAATATCTATCATCATTTAATTAATAATTAGAAGATTTTTTTGTAAATTATTCTCACATATAACATTTTATAAATTCTTATGATGCGTAACATCGTTATATCTTTAATCTTAAGTGTGTGGAAACAAAACGTAGCATATATTATATATATATATATATATATTTTCACACTTCACTAAAATAAACATTAAAGTACTTTTCTTTATTTTCATAATTATATAATTACATCGTGTTTCCTTATTGGAATTATGGATTAATCATCTTTTTAATTACAAAATTTCATCTGATGGCTAGAAATTGAAGATGCTGGCATATTTTTCGTCTTACATCCAAATCAATGAATAAGATCGTTAAAACTAACTCCCTTGCATTTATAAAATTGTACGTTCATCATATTTACTTTTTCACTTTTACTGAACATGATTAAATAATTACTAAGATGAGTTATCAATTGTCATATAACATAATTTAGAAAATACGAACAAGGATTACTTCAATTATAACATTTACCTATTCATTTACCTTTTTATTTAATTAGTTTTAACATTTGCATATACTACGTGGATTGTCCTTACATTTTACCACCTCCCATATTGACGAGTGGCCTAGCCACCTCCTTTTGTAACAAATTTTCCATTACCTCTTCCCTCTCGGGGCTTGTCCTTACACTTTACCACCTCCCATATTCACGAGTGGTTTGGCCGCCTCCTTTTGTAACAGATTTTTCATTACCTCTTCCCTCAACCTAAAGTGTTAATCTTCAAACTGCACTCCTAGAGTATGAGTATCTAATTGTGGTGAACAATTGTTTCAATCCAACGAAGAGAGATATGACTTAGCCTTAATAAATATGAAAATAATTTAACCATTATGCACATCAGTTAGACACGATCTCCAAGTCATTGGATCTAACCTTTGCATCACAATCTAAAGGAGTCCTCCTATTATCAATAATAGCAATTACTTCATTACCAATAATATCATAGTTTATTATCAATGAAAGGACAATTCGCCTAGGATGATAGAGTTTATTATCAGTAATATCAACTACTTTTTGCATTGTTTGTAAGTTTTTTTTTACATTATTAGTTACACGTCTTCTTTCATAAATTTAAACCCTAAACTAAAACCTAACCCTAACCCTAAATACTAATGTTCACCATTTATTAACATTAATATTTAATCATCATATATTAATAATCTTAATCTTCAAAATGATATTATTAATAATCTTAAAAGTAAAGTAATATTCCTAAATATTGACCATTTATTAACATTAATATTTATTCATCATATATTAATAATCCTAATCTTCAAAATCATATTATTAATAATATTAAAAGTAAAATAATATTGTTAATATTTAAATGTAATATATTATTAATGTTTAAAACTAATCTAATATTACTGTTAAAAAATAATGTTATATTATTAATGTATTAATTTTATAATGTGCTAATATACTATTAATGTAAAACTCATTAATAGTAATGAATAAATATAGTAATGTAGCCATAAATAATAATGTTATGTTAACAATGAAAAAATATAGTAATCTAGCAATAAAGTCATAAGTAAATATATAATAATACAGTAGCAATGAAGTAATAAAAAAATATAGAATGAGTCCCCATGATCTTGAAAACCAACTAAGAATCCTCAAGGATTTTTTCTCCAATATGGGTATGACTGTTAATACTGATAGGATTTTTTTCTCCAATATGGGTATGGATCAGCATACCCATAAGACTAAGGTCATGATTATTAAACTAAATAAGATCCCTTAGCATACCTTTGTATATGACAACAACAAATTGGAGGAAGTGACATCATACAAACATCTTGGAATTGATATTCACCACAAGCTCAATTAGAATTATAGCATTGAGAAAAAGGATTGTTGGGGATGAAAGCTTATTATGGGCTTGAAAACAATTGTAAATCACTGATCTTTTGAGTTGGGATAAGAAGAAACTCTTCTTGAGACTCTGCTACACCTATTATTCCTTATGGTTATGAAGTCTGGGGTTGTAGTATCTCCTATGAACTCGAGAAAGATAGAGAAAATACAAAATAATTTTATAACCTATATAATCTCAAAATTAAAGGAAATACACCCTATCCCATCCTCCTCGTAGAAACAAGCCTCTCCCCATTGAGAGTATTGGCTAAGGGACTAGATACCTACCGTATAAGAACAAGTTAAACAACATGAAGACAAGAGTAATACCCAAATTGCTTCAAATCAAGTCATAACCAACATCAAATCAAGCGAGGATGGTGGCAACATGCCCAATCTTGATAACAATTGGGGAATCACTAAGAAACCATATTTGCGTAACAAATATATTATTTAAAAAAATGCCAAATCAAAATTAAGGAAAAATGGTGTGATAAAGAGTTAGAGGAAAGAACATTAAGGTATTATAAAGATGTAATCAACCCTAATCTAGAAGATCAAAATTATCTATTCATTTTGACAAGTGTAAAGAAAAAAAGTATTGCTACAGATAAGAGAAAATTTCTACCAGTTCCATAGTGAAACCGGCATTGGTCAATTCCTAAAATGCCATGTGATGAAAGAGTGTGTCACCTTGTGACACTAAGAATGTTGAAGATGAAAAACACTTTCTCTTAGATTGTCCATCCTATACCCATATTAGATCTCATTTTCAAAATATTGATCACACCACCAACCTTCCTAACCTCTTAACTCAACAAAAGTATGGTGATCTTGGAAAGATCCTCTTAGCAAAGTGTGGACTATAATTGTCCCACTCGACCTTGACCTGATCAACTATTCGATGCCTTAGTTGTCGAGTGCGATGGTCCAATATGTAGATTGGCTCTGCCATAAGAGCACCCTCATCTGACACTTACAAAGAACTCAAGTCAATAACATGTGATAGATATAAAATATAATGACATAAAAGTAAAACATTTTTATGAACATAATATATAATAATAAATATAAGTAAATTATAATAGTTAATGAATAATTAATGAATAAACACCTTGCCAATGAAAGGTCATGTCTCTTCATGGAAGGGCACCCCTGCGTGGGTATATAAGGCCCTCATTCTTATTGTATCTCATTCATATCATATTCTTATACATTATTATTAATATATTTACTATCCTTAAATGGATTATTGCCTACTGTGCTATTTATATTGGATATTTACATAGTGAACTAGGTTGGTTCACCACAGTGGTATCAAAGCTTTGTCTCAATCCAAATTTTGGACACAAATATAATTCCTCTAAAATCAGGTCCTTGACCTCATATTGGCCATTGTCCATTTATAAATCAAATATTCTACACATTTCAGCGAAAGTAAAAAAGTCATTGTGCACAAAATTAGAAAAAAAAAAAGATGGAAAAAAAAAGGTTATTCTTAAGGGGCACGTGAAGAAGTATAAATGCACACCAATAAGTTTGAAAGAAATATTCCAGATTTGACATTAGCTAAGTTAATTTTCATTTAAAAAGTGAGAAAAAGTAATTTAAAAGAAAAAGTTTCAAAGAAGAGAAAAAATGAATATTTTATTTTACCTTTGGAGATTTACCATCCCATGGTTTTGGAAAACCATTGGCCCATGGTATTCCATACCATATATAATATATATGTATGTGTGTGTATTTTCCTCTAAAGAAGTATTTCAAAAAACTTAGGGTCATGTTTGTTGAGCCCTATCTGTCGCTAACATATATTCAAGAGTATAAAATGGATTTATAAGATACTTTTTATAAAGTATAAATGGGATTATAAAAATTGGAGTGAAAAGATATATAAGAAGGAAGGAGTATAACTAAAAACGTTATTTTGGAAAGTGTGAAGGAAACATCAAATTATTTTTCATTACTTACCAAGGAAAAGAAGAAGAAGAAGAGATTAAGTGAATATAAAATTACTTTTGGTAAAGTATAAAGAAAATATTCAAAGTTTTTAAGCTCTCTATATATAAAAAGTAGAATTATAAAGGATTATTTTCTTAAAGGAATATAAATGAATATTAGAGGAATATATCTATTAAGTCAAAAAGATTAAGTCTTATTATTATTAAAGGGATATTATAATAATTATAGGGTCAATTCAAATTAAAAAATGGATTTTAAGGAAGGAATATTTTCTGGTAAAAATCATCTAAGTAGATGCATCGGATTATTAACATTTAGATGAAATATTCAAGAAAAAGAAGTTAGGATCCACATTTGCCCCAATAAGAAGAAAAATTACATAAGTATGGATTTGGTGAATCAATAAATAACTCCAAAGAGAAATGTAATTGAAACAAAAGACTTTTTTTTTTCAATAAATATGACATCAAGGATTTACGGTTGACACTCGAAGATTATAAAATCGTATCGAATTTCAAGGTTACAACTATATATGAAAAAGAGGTTGATATAATCCTCGTCTCGAATTGGTTGGAGACATTGGGTAGCTTAATATTAAACCTTGAAAAAAAGTTTTTCATGTTTTCCTACAAGAAGAAAAATATAAAATTACATGATGTCTCAGTAAAGTCAAATTCAATATAATGTCAAAAGATCTTGATCAGATATCCAAAATACTACTGTCAAACAAAGAAAAATCAATACTTGAGATCCAAAAAGAAAGTGATGAAATTGTCATAGACAAGGACACATAAATTTGTCATCTAAAACCTCATAATCAAAGTTTACTCACCCAAATTAAGAATATAAAGAGTGATAAGAAGACGGTACATGAAAAGTTAGAAAAACTTATCAATAAAGAATCATTGGTATATAAAGAGACAATGACTGAACCTATGGAACTACATAAGTCTTCAAATGGAAAAAACCTGATGGTGGATAAAGCAATTAATACAGACCCAGTCAACCTTACAACTCAAATGGATTCAATTGATGTAAAGAGGTATTCACATGTCGAAGTAGAAACAAGCCAGGGCTATGAAGAAAACTCAATTCCAAGTTTTAATCAAAAAGATGCTACAAGTACACGAAGTAAATATCAGGTTGCACGGATTCCTTATAGACATCCTAATCACAAAAATCGATACTTCAACCAATCAATGTATCCACAGAAACAAATGAAAAATATGTCAAAAAGTATTACCTCCATTACAAATGATGCTCAAGGTAGAAGTTATCATGGGAGTCAAAATACATCAAATTGTGTACAAGAACCCCATAAAAGCCCCATTGTGCATAAGATCGATTTAAGGTGGGAGGACTCCCTTACAATTCGATGGTTCTACGCAATGCTTAGAAGATCCTAACATTTCAAGTCCTCAATGATCACTAATTTAGGAATAAAGAATAAGGAGACGATATTACAAGAAAGAGAAAGAGAGAAGTCTTCCATAAGTATTCTTTGAGGACAAAGCATTTTTAAGGAGAAGGCAATGTTATGAACATAATATATAATAAAAAATATAAATACATTATAATAGTTAATGAATAATGAATAAAGAGACACCTTCCCAATGAAAGGTCACGTTTCTTCATGGAAGGGCACCCCTGCGTGGGTATATAAGGCTCTCATTATTATTGTATCTCATTCATATAATATTATTATACATTATTATTAGTACATTTACTATCCTTAAATGGATTATTGTGTACTGTTCTATTTATATTAGATATTTACATAGTGAACCAGGTTGGTTCACCACAAACATGAAACACATCATGCATATGCCTCAAAGAATTAGGTAAGGCTAGTTGGTAAGCCACGCACCCTTTATTTTTTACAATTTATAAAGGCCCCACAAACCTTGGAGAGAGTTTAGCACCCTTTCCAAACTTAATCAATCTCTTATGCGACTTTACTCACAAAAACACTTTATCACCTACTTCATTACTGCAATCTATATGATGTGCATCCGCATAACTCTTTTGTCAATCCTTCACTTCTTTAATCCTTTTCCTTATGGATTGCATTCAATCTTCCATTTCTTGGATCACTTCTAGTCCCACTAGGACCCTATCTTCTAGTCGGTTCCAACTCAAGGGTGTCCTACATGGTCATCCGTATAAAAACTCAAAAGGTGCCATCTTTATCGTGCTCTGATAATTGTTGTTGTATGCAGACTCTACCAATTGTAAAAAATCTTCCCAATGTTTTTATTGATCAATCACATACATATTCGAATCATATCGTATAAAATTTGATTCTTTCTTTCTATTTGTCCATCTATTTCAGGGTGATATGTTATAATACTCTTGGAAACTAGTCCAAAAACATCCAGTGAATACTATTCCTCTATCAGATATTATCTTCCTTGGTACACCATGCAATCTCACAATCTCACTAACAAAAACTCTAGCTATGTCTGACGCCTGAAACATCGTTTGAAATGGAATAAAGTGTGAACTCTTCATCAAAGTGTCAACAACTAAAAAAATAGAATCATGTCTCCTTTCTTTTAGTGGAAATCCAACAATAAAATCCATCGAAATGACTTTCCGTTTCGATTTAGGAATCGCATGTGGTTGAAACAATCTCGCTAGATGTCTATGTTTAGCCTTCATTTTATGAAATTCAAGACATCCCACCACACAATTAATTATGTCATCCTTCATTCTCGTCCAAAAGAATAAAGGTTTAAGGTCTGCCTTCATCTTTGTGACTCCAGGATGAGCCATATACATCGCTCGATGACGTTCGTTCAAAATTAACTTTCTTAATTCGTCATTTGGTGGTACATAAATTTTTCTATTATATATTGAAAGTTCGTCACTGTCCAAAGAATATCCCTCATATCTAGGTACAAGCATCGTATCTTGTTCAATATTGTATTTTACTTCCCTGTACCAGTCGTCATCAATCTGTAATGCTAAAATATTTTGTCGAAGGTTCGTCTGTAGTGGTATTATTGAGAAAATGTGAGGCCTTTGATTCAACACATCTACCACTCTGTTAATTATTCCTTTGATAGACATGATCTCAAAATCGTATTCACTTAAAAGTTCTGACCAATGCCTTTTCTGGGCATTCAAGTCACTATGATTAAAAATGTGTTCTTATCCACAATGATTAGTTTTCAACTCGAATTTCCATCCAATAAGATAGTGTCTCCAAACTCTCAACGCATAAACAATTGCTAACAATTCCATGTCGTGTGTAGCATAATATTCCTCATGCTTTCTTAGCTTCCTTGAAATATATGTGATGAATCCACCTTATTGCATTAATACTCCACTCGATCCTTCCTTGGATGCGTCTGTTCATACCAAGAATTCTTTGTCCATATCTAGAACCTTCAACATCGATGTTGTCGTTAACAATTCCTTAAGCTTCTGAAATACTTCCGCACATTTCTATGACCATACAAATTTCTTATTCTTCTTTTGCAAATCCGTGATTGGATTAACTATCTTTGAAAATCCTTCAAAAAAGCATCTATAGTAACCTGATAATCCCATAAAACTATGTACTTCTTGCACGCTCGATGGTGTTGGCCATTCCATTATAGCCTCAAACTTCTTTGGATCCACACCGATACCTTCTCCGGAAATGATATGTCCCAAATAATGGTTCTTTTTCTAGTAAAAAGAACATTTTGACAACTTCTCGTACATCTGATAATGCATTCTAGCAATCGATTTTAATCTATGCTTTAGATCTATAATGAATTCTAATTCTCTTCCCAACAGTAAACCTGATAATTCTTCAAGAAAAAAATCAACAAACTCTGACACTATAGGAAGGTTTTATAATCCTTCTATGTCCCCCTTTTCATTAAGTGCTAACATGGAACATAACTTACATCCCTTGCACATAATTTTTTGTAGTAGTAGGGAAGAAATAAATCTCAATTACACTCCTTGGTTTCTTCCTACAATTACTCTACTCTGTCCCAAATCATCAATCAAACTTAATCGTTTTCTCTTATAGTTAAGTATCGCATCACATGATTCTAACCAATCCATTCCAATCACAATGTCGTAAGTTCCCAAGAATGTGGCATACAGGTTTAAACTTGTGACGAAATCACCCAAGTTAATGTTACAATCCTTAACCTTTCCTCCAACCTTTTGCTTGGAACCAGTTGCCATTTCCACATATCTAAACTCATCTTGTTAGACTGCCTTCACCTTAATTCTTTTAAGAGTAGGACTAGATAAAAAAATATCAGTAGCTCCTAGATCTATCAAAACACTAAATTGTTGATCATCTATCATACCTGAAGTCTCGAGTACTGTAGACTGATGCTCATCCTAGAGCTTATTAATTGTTGCATGAATCCTATGGACCTTGCCCAAATCTCCTACTATCATCTATGTTGCTAATCCGACAAATCATTCCTTCTCAATAGTTCAATCTCTTTGGTAGTGTGGCTCTCCACAATTCCAACATCCATTCTTCGGGTCGGTGCTTCTAGTTCCAGAGGAAGAAGTTGTTGGCCTAGGAGTCTGCGGTCCTGGTATGTTTTGCGGAACATGTCTATATTGTTTTCGTTGCTTAGAATGACATTACTATTGTTGTTGTTGTGCTATGTACATAGTACTGTAACTAGTATTCGGTCTACATGGCGTAGAAAATACATGTCGTCTAGGTGTATTGCAGTGCCTATAAGTCTTCCTAACAGGTGTCTGCTACTGCAATGCTCAATGCGGTGTCTGTCCTACCTTCCTGGAAGGAGTCCTACCTTGACCCCCAATGTTCAACTCTTATTTGACTATAAAATATTTATGTATTGCATCGTGCAAAGTATGAGGCATCAAAATCCTCATCGTAGCATGAATGTTGAAGTTGAGACCAAACACAAACTTTTTAACCTTTAATTTCTTCGTGTTCAGATGTGGAGTATATTTGAGTAGCTCCATGTACCTGGCCTCATACTCTGGTATTGTATGACTTCCCTGTCATAAGGCATTGAACTCATTAAGCTAGTGCTTAATGAATTCATCCGATAAGTACCTCTCTCAAAATCGTTCCTTGAACAATTCCCATGACATGTCTTCAACGACCATGTTCAGTTGTGGTAAGAGTTTCTTCCACCAAATAAGCGCACTCCCTTTTATTTGAAAAACCGCCATGCAGAATTTCATGTTGGAGGTATAACAACACAATGCAAAACACATTTCCATATTCTCCAACCAAGCTTCGGTGGCTAAAATTTCCGTAGAACCCATGAACTCGGGAAATTTTACCTTCTCGAGTTCTCTATGAACACTACCACTCACCACAGGAGGGTGTTGCGATCCCTCATTGAGAAAAATCTCCATGCCCTCATCGTGGTCTATGCTATTTATCAATGCCAAAAGAATCTTCTGAAAAGACCTCATCATTCCTCCGACATCACCCACTGCAACTTTCTCTTTCTCATTATTTTGTCCTTTTCCCAGTGGAACAGATCCCTCGGCTATTGACATACTTGGAGGAGCCATTCCTCTTACTCTCGCAACCTAAAGTCTACTCATCCTGTGTCCTATAACCATGATACTTGTCATGCACAAAATTTAATTTGTACTAGCGATACATATTTAACTATAAAATATAAAACAGTGGAAGGTGTAATGGGTCCGATGTCGCAGAGTGGAACCCGCTCTAATACCATATGTAACGTTCCCTTTGTATCAACACAAAGGTAAGCTAAAACAATGAAGTAATATTTTTTTTTGAGAAAAACAAAGTCTTGAGATTATCCATTACAACAATTATATAAAGAAAAATAAATTTATCTACAATGATAACATATAGGTATTCGAACTATTGTTAATCAACATCACTTTAATTTTTTATGAACCAAGTTATACCGCCTATGCAACTTCATGACAAGGGTTAGAGATACAATAACATGTAACATTTAATATACCTAACATACATATATTCAATCACATCAATCACATAGAATATAAAGAAATATAAAAAAGTATACTCGTTCCACATCCTACACCTGTAAGGTTAGGATCTTCAAGACGCATAATCAACACTCATAGTCTAGGATTCATCTGATCAATTTTGACCATTTAAGATATCAAGACTGGAATTTGTTCCGAAGAGCATGAAGATATCTATGCCCATAACCATTCCTATATCAATCCAATACTAATTTCAACTATAAGGAACTAAAAAAATATTCCATTTATGCAAGAAACAAACAAATCAATTTATTAAGAACTATTTAATGCAATGTTGAGTCTACAAATTTCTAACTAGAACAAAATAAAAATTTCGTGCAACTCCTCGCATCAACCAATATTAAGTTTGTGCAACTTACGCCTTAAGTCTTATATATAAACTAATATGTTGCGTAAGTTAAATTTTCTTCCAAATTTAGCAAAATTTCAATGTCTACCAATAAGCTTAAGGATGAGATTAAGAAGGAATTTCCTATCTCTATTAATGAGGAAAATGTTTATATATATATATATATATATATATATATATATATA
>SNQJ01S0020295.1:148134-160506 GCA_010110895.2 Picea sitchensis
TCATCATTCTCTAAAGTATACTAAGCTTATATTATCCGATCAATTATTAATTGATATAATTTGTTTAATATAATTATGAATATTAGTAATTATTTATTTAAAACTAAATAAATCCTAATTTACTAACCCAAATTAAACCCAATCATTATTATAATACAATAATACTATAACACCTTCCATTAAGTTGACAATATCTATCATCGTTTAATTAATAATTAAAGGATTTTTTTTTAAATGCTTCTAACATATAACATCTTATAAATTCTTCTAATGCTTAACATCCTTACATCTTTAATATTAAGAGTGGAAACAAAACATATCATATATTATTATTTATTATGATCATAGATTCATAACAATATAATTTATAAAACTCAACATAAGTATGGTAATCTTAGAAATTTTTTCTTAATGCTTTTTGAGTACAGAAACAAAATTTTAAAGAATCACAAAATCACTTAAAAAAATCACTTATCTTCTTAAGGTTTGATAGACCAATTTGATCTTAGTGAAAGTTAATCATCATCATCATTATCATGTTATTTCACACTTCACTAAATGAAACATCAAACTAATTTTCTTTATCTTGATAATTATATATGACTAAAATTATCATAAGTAATTATGTAATCAACCATTATTGGAAAACCTATTCATCACTCAGGTTACGATTTGTTATATAAAGTCATCCATGTAAGTCATGAAAATTAATATAATATATATGTTTTCATGTGGAACACTTCTTGATTTCATTACACATACACACACGGTAACATCTTTCAGCTCCATTTATGACCAGGTAACAACTTTCAGTTCCATTTATGACCCGTTATTCTGAGGCAAAAGTATAATAAATATTGTGGTATCAAAATTTGATTTAATATTTTGTTTTAGCCAAGCTACCGATAATTACGAGATCTAGAGTGGTTGTCAAGCATAGGATATTGTCGTTTACACGACTCGTACTAGATTTGCAACTGTTATCTAATGGAGAGAGATCAACAATTCCGCAAATAAATATTACAGGCTACAATCCTTTACTGGAGATGAACCCGAAACATTCTTATATAAACAAGTCAATAAGGAAGTCGTTGCAAAAAATCACAATAATTATGTACTGCAATACGTTTGACGATGACAATGTTATATCTCTAAACGTAGTGATCCTTCCATCACCATAATCACTACCATATATAATTGTAATCAATCGGTGGATTTAGTTATATCAAATTACGCTAGGGACGATGAAGACTGTAAGATGGTTGTAGGGATCAACGTATAATAATCCATGTTGTAAGTTCTGATAGTTACTTAATGGAACTATTATATGGAGACATAACCATCAGAGTAGAATCAAAAGACGGTCGGATATGAGTATTGACTCAATGTTCGGTCCAAAATAAGTAATGATTCAGTAGGACGGTGATCTCCACCTCAAATCCCATTGTCAAGACTATGTCTAGGAATAAGACTGCATCAACATGGTAACTTGACAGTATATATTATTTAGAAACCATATATATATATAAAATACAATAAAACAAATCGTACAATTTTTCTTTTTATTCAGAGGATTAAATCTTCAAAGTAACAATAATTTCAATTACATAATATATATTTGTCGTTCACATGATAAAATCATCTAGACATCATATAACTCAAGTTTGGACAACATCGCACATTCATATGAATACATTCGATTCAGATGTTGATATTCAATTCCATAGTTACAACAACAAATTGTTCTTAAAATAAAATTTCAACATTATAGAATTTAGCAAAGATACAATAGCTCACTAATTGACAGTCTGTATTACAATCAACCATAATAATAAACTGCTGCGTCATATCTACAATATCCTTCTTAACCAAGTTTAGAACTATTTCTAGTATTCACAGTGAAATCCAAGCTAATAATAAAATACTAATTTATTAAATACCGTAACTAGTAGGTTGTTGTTGATGATGTAGCTCATTTTTCTGGTCTTGTTCAACATCTGACTCCTTCACTTGTTAATCTAGAGACTTCACTGGTACCTCCCAACCAATGTTAGGGGTACTATTTTTACCCCTTAGCTCCCCGAGACACAAAGGGCCCATACACCGAAAACCAAACTCAATAGTACAAACTTTCCCTCGCAAGGAGAGGCTTCCACCTCTTGCACAATCTTAAGCCCAACTCTCCATAAGTAAAATTAGTCAAATAAAATTTCAGCAGCATTTCCATTCCTTTTATAGGAAAATTTTTATTGACACATGTCTTCTTATGCACAATTAAAAAATTTTAAATAATTAAATTAAGTATTATTCACCCAAAACACATGTCACACTCTCCCCAAGTTGCACATGTTAAATCCATTTTTATTTTAATTAATAAAACATTTTCCCTCACATTTTTCCAATTTGTTCTTATTTTTGCTCATAGTTATCTGTTAGTTCCCCAATCCCTCCTTTATTGTGTCCCATAACTAAATTTTAGTTTGAGTTTGATTAGGAGTCTTCTTTTAATTAGGATTTAGTGGTTGTTTGACTTAGGATACTAACTCTATGTTGACCATGTATTCTCTCATGAATTTATTTTCTTTTAATTAAAAATTTCTTCTTATTTTCATGCTCACATGTGCACATACCCAAATCAAATCATTTTCACCTAATACAAAGACAATAAAATCATTTCAATATGATGCCTAGGACTCCAATTACATCAAGAACATTTAATCAACTATTACACCATAAGTTTCTCGTCGTAATTTCCATTTTCCATCAAGCTATGTTTTAACCTTATAACGTTAATAATTCAATGAACATTCTAATAACTTAATGAACGTTCTAATAGCATTATTGACATTAATAACATCCTGATAACGTTATTAACATTCTTAACATTAATAGCATTCTTATAACATTCTAATATACTAATACTCAAGACCCTCTTCGTCTCATCACCGTATCATTCTCCTGTGGGGTCTATGATGAGAAACCTTTAAATAAACTAATTTTTAAGAACCATCATAGTAAATGATCATCACCAATAATTACCATGGTGATAACATTAAATGGACAGTTAGAAAAAAAACCTACCGTCATTCCTTTACATATCTTGTATCCTCGTTAATCCATGGAGTTGAGGACCGACCCTGGGTACTATTTAATCAATGCACTAATAAGAACTGTACAATAGTCTCCACCATAAATAAGACTTGCCACTCAAAACGGTGGGAGAGGTTATCCATCAAACAAAAATAATGAATCGACCCAGATAAAAGAAGATATGTCAATCAAAATGCGGATATTATGAAGGGCAGAGCTCATCAATCAAAGCTGAGATTAATCAACTCCTTTATAAGGAAGATATTATCAGTCCCACCCAGGGATTTATCATCAAGGAAAATCGCAGAGAACAGTCACATACTCACACAATATTAAAATCATTGTCAGTATCTCAAATTCAGAGTCACGCGATACAAAAAACATCGTCATCAATATATACAATTCCTGTGAGAATCACTTTGCAATTCACTGTGTGAATGGCCACTTAACAAGACTAACTTGCTTTCCAGAATAGTGTTGTTAATACAGTTACTGTCATAATAAAAATAAAAAATATGTTGTGATAAATCGTTGTGTGCATAACATTCAAAATTCATTGAGTTTCATCATACAAATTTGCTAAGTTGTATAAAAAATCGTTGTGTGTTATCCTAAAAGTTCGTTGTGTGCTATCATAATAAATTCGCTGTGAGATATCCCAAAAAATTTGTTGTGTGCTATCATAGTAAATTCGTTGTCTGCTATCCTAAAAGTTAGCTATCAAATAGTAAATACATTCACAATGATGACAACATAAAATCGCTACGATTCAACCTAACAATATGGTTGAGATATCATTAAAATATTCATCGGGATAGACAAGGAAAAGGGGTTGGGATACAATTAATGGAAATGTCGATATATATTTAAACACACAAACCTTTCCCGTCATACTAAACGTAGGCCTGTGTAAGTGCATTCAAATGACAACTCAAAGTAAATTATCTCTGACAAATTGCTGGCAAGATCGTGTGTGGTTGGGGAAGTCTAACACGTTGCATGACAATTGAATGTGTGTGGAGTGAGCTGTGTTTGGCCAATTAAATACCCATGGTAAAATCGCCATCAAAGATAATAAAACGCAGGGAAAAAACAAATTTGTGGTTGAATGTATAGAAATGCAGAGGATACCAGAATCAATGCAGAATATCACTATCATTCTCTGCGTGGTTTGCAAAAATTAAAAAAGAAGACATTAAAACGTAGACCTTCATTTCCATAAAAACACAGTCAATACATAAATTCGCATTCAAATTGGCTATATACATCCATAATCAATCGGTAAGTGACTAAATAAATTCGCAGTCATTATGTAAAATGGGTGGCTGTGAATTCAAATGGCTATATAACTGTCAGTCAAATGTAAAAGGCTATACCCATTCACAGTCAACAATAGGTAAGGAAAAACGTTTTCATACAATGGGAAGCTGTCAAATAGATGAATTTAATCACAATCACAATAGTTGAAAATAAACATTGTCATTCAAGTGGCCAAACACGAAGAGTTTTCCACTCAAGAGCTAGGGACTAACATGAAGATCAC
The DNA here is from genome assembly GCA_010110895.2 of Picea sitchensis. Taxonomy (NCBI): domain Eukaryota; kingdom Viridiplantae; phylum Streptophyta; class Pinopsida; order Pinales; family Pinaceae; genus Picea; species Picea sitchensis. The sequence continues at coordinate 152,768 of SNQJ01S0020295.1, forward strand.
AAAGAATAAAATATAAACAATACGTAGAGGTAATCAATCGCTAGAAGCCACAATACAATCAATCAACCAAGAACTATCAATAGGGGAAGACATCTGGGGAAAAACATCATTTGCTCATCATCCATGCACAAAAAAACAGGGCATTAAAATCTATAGGTTGCTATGCACCGAAGTGATGACCATCGATTCGGATCCTGGATGACTGCTCAGGTGTGGAATGATGATCTAGGGATGAGGACAAAATATAAATCACATTCTCTCTATAATAATCAATAAAAAAAAACAGAACAGTCATAACAATCAGGGATCGGTTGCCAAGCAAATCAATTCAATGCAACGAACGTGAAGTTATAATGACTTTAAGTTCTCGATTAAAAACGTTGAGTAAAACACATATTTTCACACAATAGAATTACATTAATGGAATCACAAGAACAATAATAATTTACCATTCAAATAAAAGAATGCGTACCGTAGCCCTAGGTGACCGCTCTGAGTTGATGTCTCGCGTGTGCTTCATCCAGCTCTTGCTTGCCGACCAATGTGACTTCACCGGTACCTTCCAACCAACGCTAGGGGTACTCTTCTTCCCCCTAAGCCCCCCGAGCCGCAAAGGGACCATGTACACTAAACCAAGAAAAACTAGCACCTAGCTCGCCTCAGAAGGTCGAGCTACCACTCGTTACCCGAGATGGGTATCCCAACTCCCACAAGATAAGTCGGTCAAGACAAAAATTCTACAGCGTAATGTTACACATCAAAAATAGATCCATACTCCTCCTCCTCCATCCTTTTTATAGAGTTTCTAAGTGATTTCTTTCCCAAAATCTCATTTAATTTCTTTTTCATTAATTTAATCAGAAAAACCTCCCCCATACACATGTCACCATCCCCCTAGTTGCACCAGAAAATAATTTCATTAATTATTTAATTATTCCTATTTCCCTCACCCACCAAAAGCATTCCTAAAAATGCTCCTTGGTGTCCCAATATTCCCTTACACATTTTAAATGACTTACAGCCTTACTAAATTCCTAGTTGAGTTCACAATTAGAAAGTTCTTAAAGGCAAGATTCCTTACTAAGTTAGTCATTCATGTGTTTCCTTACGTTTCCCTTCAATTAGAAAGTTCTTAAAGGCAGATTCCTTACTAAGTTAGTCATTCATGTACTTCACGCTTTTATTTGTGTTTCCTTTTCCCTTTAGCTTCCTATTTCCTATTTCTTTTAAGTTTCTCTCTTTTCCCTTTTTATCTAAAACTCAAATTAGCAAGTGTATAAAAATCACCTCTTTCTCTTTTTGATTAATAAATTTTAATTAGCATATGTAGAAAAACAATCATTTCCTTTTTTAAAATTTAATCCCCCAAAGTAATTTGATTTTAATAAATTAATTGAATTTCTTACCCCCTTCTCGTCACATGTTTAATTATGATTATTATTATTTTTTTACCACAAGTATCACTTAGACCTAGATTTTAATTTCCTAGGTTCGGCGACATTTTTATTAGGGAAATTGTTTTTAAATCATACTTATCACGTCATTCATTTTAAGGCTGACTAGGTTTATTCACTTACCCATTGATATCACGATGTGCCCTTCAAGATGCACTAGGTGCTCAAAGGGTGTCACTCACCTTTCTTTGTTCTCCTTGTGCGATGTTCCTTTCAGGATGCACTACGTCCTTCAAGGGTGCCACTCACCTCTTTCCATTTTCCTTGTGCGACGTGCCCTTCATGACACACTATGTGCTCTAAGAGTGTCACTCGCCTCTTGATTGACTTGGTAGTCATCTAAAACCCCTAGATTCAATACTCTGCTAGGTGATCTTGTGGGAGACTAAGGGCCTCTAAGGAACAAGAACCCCACCTTATTGTGCACCCCTTAGAATCATCATGAGGGACTGTCGCAGTCTTCCCTCACGACATCGCAAGTCTTCTCGAACTAGGTAATCATTAACCTATAGTTCAAGCCACGATGGGAGTAATAGTAGGTTGTGGAAGGGTTGTTGTCCACACCTCTCCCTCAAAGTCTCTAGTTGTCGTGCGTGACCCCTCTACTCCACATGTGAGTCTAGTCGACAAGCTATCGTCAGCCTACATCATCAACGAATCATGTCAAAAATAAAAATCAATCATCATAACATCTAATCATATGTGCATATGTCATATCAACAACAATCAAACCCCAATAGTCCACTCCCTCACTCGATCTAGAGTCCAAGGGGTTTCATCGATGCCTCTGCATCCTCGAAGTCCATGTCCTACAAACTCAGGAGAACCCAATCAATAGCACATGTATATGTAAATACACAAAATAACATATCATCATATCCATAATGCCTCATATTCATAATCAAACGGTGAATAGTATAATAATCCAGATCACTTGCAAGAAAGTGTCCTCAAAGAATAAGTTCACTCAGTGCGTGCAAGAGAGGGATGCTATAGGTAGCCCATTTTCACCTTTGTCCAATTGCATGACATAAGCTAAGTATGAATCACACTTAAAAAAGAATGGAGGTACAATATGGATGGAGAGTGAATATAAGAAAGCTCTCTCTCTACACTCTCTTTGGTTGATTGAAGGGAGACTCATATCCTTGGTCCTGAAGTCACTCATAGTCATGAACGAGAAAAAGTTGGATTTATTTATGAGTTCTCGAGATTCTTCCCTAATGATTTTATAAGTGAGGTCTAGATATTCAATTTGAGTAACATAAACAACAATAGTATTTAAATCATCAATATCCTTAGTAGATTAGGCATCTGATTAGGTATCAACGATCGATATCCAACATGACCAATCAATCTATAGGTGCATAAAGACCTTCCTTCTCCCCATCAATCATTCAGTATGAATGTGATAGGCATGTTGATTCTCACATAATATGATACGATTTTAGATAGTATCACTCTACATTTTTATCACAATAAGCACCCTAAAATGGACCGGTTTATTTGATCACTGGTAATTTCATTACATTATGTTTATTACACGATGTGTTATTTGCATGATGAGTCCAAAAATGACATGAAAATCAACTGACTTCCTTCTTTTCTAGCTAGCTAACGAACCTGCCAAGGAAATCTATCCACTACTACTAATTAACTACTTTAATTTATTAACCAAGTTTATTGTCGTCTTAACCCTAATCTATGACTCTAAAAATGGCTCCCACAAATTTCTTGGGGGAACAACTTCTTGGTGGAGCGATTCAATTCTAGGATCTCCATTGAGAAAAAAAATGAAATGAGAAGGCCTCAAAATCATGAAGGACATTAGACATGTTTACAAACTTTCAACATTCAAAACTCATGAAAATAAAGGTCTTCCAAGTGGATTGATGTTTACATTTATTAATTAAGGTTATAGGGAATATATCCTGAGAAAATTTTATCTTCGAGGTTACCACATTCAAGTTAATCTTTGTAATTGGAAAAATCCACTCATATATCTTTGTTGGAGTTACTTCACACAAACCTAAGATTTCTTTTTCCTAAGTTTTTTCCTTGTTTATTAGTCAAAATTAGTCATTATCCAGTCTCCTATATTTTAGGGGAGAATATTCTCTTTCAGTTGACACTTCAGTTTGACTAGTTGAGTTGAGTTTAGATGTTGCATTGGTTTTGTCACCATGAAAAATTGGGATCATCACCATGATAATTAGACCTTTCCTTGGTATCATCACCAGACTGGCGCATTACCCTTGATTTCCTAAGTTAAATCCTCACTATTCTCTGTTTAGTTAGTTAACTAAAGACTAGTTGACTAGTTAACTCAACTAGGTGGCAGTTCACTAACATAACTTTTTGAGAGACTACACTAGGTGAAAATTCACTCCCATAGTTGTTGGTGTGTGTCCAAATCACTATATACCACCACTATAGTGCATTGGTTATCCTCCAGTGTGCACTCAATGAGATATACAGAGTATATCATGTGTAAATTATTCATTATTCACAACGGTTAATGAGAATTATTTCATTCTTTCTCACATTCTTCTTCTTTCTCAAATTATCTCTACAAATGTGTGTATTATTGTTTATCTATATCTATTTTGTGTAGGTTCAACACATTTACATGGTATCAGAGCTGACAGACTGGTAAGAAAAATCTACACCAAAATATTTTGCAGGTACAAAAGATGAAGACAACGGAAAGATGGATTTCCAAGAAGAATTCATTCTTACACCTTACAACTATTTTGCATGGAAGGATAAAATAGCCATACATATATGAACCAGAGGGTTGTACAGGTTAACCTTGAATATAGATATAGAACTGACATCATCCATTGAAAAATCCAAGTATTTATATCGCATGGATGAGGCACTCGGAACAATTTGCAGTCTTATTTCTCCCGATCTCCTTTTTCATATATATTCCTGTAAGACTCCCAATGAATCCTGGACCACCTTGGAAGGGATCTTTGGAAAAAAAGATGAGATGAGGGGACACATGTTGGAGGTGGATCTTCTCACATTGGATCCAAAAATCTTCGATTATATCCAAGATTTCTTTACAAAATTCAAGGATCTATTGTCGCAGCTCAAAGCTTGTGGGGTTGATAAATTGAAGGAGGAAAAACAAATGGTTCTCAACATTATCTCCAAGATTGGTCCTAAATTATCTATATTTGTATCCACATTCCATACTGTCAGATTGTCCTCTGGAGCCACCTGGAAGAAGCCTTCTCTTGAGGACTTTATCAAATCCCAGACATAAAAGAAAACCAAGCTCATCAACATGGGCACAATCAAAGGCCCAAGGGTGCATGCACTCACTATGCATGATGGTAGCCAAAAATATCAGAAATATAAATATAAATATAAACGAAAATCTCATGCACATCCGAAGAAGGAAGGGTACACAAAACCCTTCACCGATGCCTCCGGATACAAAAGGGGAAAGGGAATAAAAGGGGAGAAATGTACGTACTGTCACAAAGGATTCCATTTGGAATCTGCATGGATGCAAAAAAAAAAAAGATTTGATGTCTCAAATACTTCAGCAAAACAACCTTGAAGATCACATCCTCGAGGGTGCCAAGAAGAAGAAGCCAGAAGATCTAAATTCCAATAAAGGAAATTCTAGCCATGCCTTGATTGCCATCAACTCCTCTCTTGATGCTTGGATCATTGATTCAGGAGCATCACATCACACGGCTGCCTCAAAAGTAGTATATTATTCTTTGGATGCATGCAAAGGTCCTCCCATTCTTATGGGGGACAACTGTTCTATCGAAGTCACCAGCAAAGGAAGGATTGAACTCACCAATGGAAGCTTCGAGAATGTGTTGCACATTCCCAAAATTTATGTCAACCTTCTCTCCATGTATCAGATGATGAATTATGGGACCAGAAATAAAGTCATATTCACACCAAATTCCATGGACATATACAACATGCAAACCAACTCCAAGGTTGCTACCGGTGAGGTAAATCAACAGTCTAGATTGTATAGTTTTTTGGAATTCATTGAACCTGATTCTGCTTTACTACTTACTCATGCTGATGAAAGTAGGATATGGCACCAAAGGTTTGGACATTTGAATTTCATATACATGCAACAAATTAGCAAGCAAAGGTTGGTTGATGGTCTACCAGACATTCATTTCTCCAAGGGAGTGTGTGAGGGGTGTGTTCTCGGGAAACACCCTCAAGAGAAATTCGACAAGGGAAAGTCTCAGAGAGCTTCCACACCTTTAGATCTGATCCATAGTGACCTCATGGGTCCTTTTCCACATCCATTGATTAACAAAGAAAGGTTTGTTCTCATTTTTGTTGATGATTTCTCACGTTTTACATGGATCTACTTTCTCAGGCAAAAATCTGAGGTCTTTCAACACCTCAAAGATTTCAAAGCCTTGGTTGAGACACAGTCCAGAAAGAAGATCAAAGTCCTCATAACTGATAACAGGGGAGAGTATGTGAATCATGATATCCACAATATTTTCCATGAGGCAAGGATTTAGTTGCAGCACACAGTTCCCTATACTCTGCAACAAAATGGATTTGTTGAGCGGAAAAACCGATCTCTAAAGGAGATGGCATCTTGCATATTGCATTCAAAGTCTCTACCACAGAGACTACGGGCCGAAGCACTTAACTGTGAAACATACATCCAAAATAGATCTCCCCATAGATTTGTCAAGGATAAGACCCCCTACAAGGCTTGGAGTGGCCTCAAACTGGAAGTGACCCACTTTCACATTTTTGGTTCACGTGCATGGGCCCCGATTCCCTTTGAAAAGAGGAAGGCACTTGATCCACAGAGCATTGAGTGCATTTTTTTTTATATCCCAACGGTGTGAAGGGATATAGGCTTATTGATCTTTCCTCGGACTGGCTCATCATTGAGAAAAGTGTCCAATTCGAGGAAAGTGTATCGCATGCACCTCAACAACTGCATGTAGACACCTTCATTCTTTCACCTGTATGAGATGATGAGCATGCACATGCCAACTCTTCTTCAGATGAGATTTATGATTCAAAGGAATCAGATGATTCAGATTCAGAGTCAATACAATCAGATGCAGAGTCAGAGCATCCATATGTAGTTGCAGAGGCAGAGCAGAGGCCCAAGTGGGGATACACTACTCTTCAAGATGTAGGGGATTTGGTTGGTGATCCAACCGATACTAGGAGGACTCGATGTGATTTCGCAGATTCTCCTGTTGCACTCACTGCCACTGAACCATTTCCCTCCAGGCATATTTTCTTCGTTTAGTCTTTAGATCCACAATCTTATGGAGAGGCTGCTAGAAATACCTTTCGGGAATCCGCCATGGAGGGGAGTACAACTCCCTCCTCGAGAAACACACTTGGGATTTGGTTCCCCTTCCTTTTGGGAGGAAAATTTTCAGATGATGATGGGTCTACAGGACCAAGAGCACAACAGATCAAAATATCAGCAGATACAAAGCTAGGCTTATCGCCAAAGGATTTCAGCAGGTTCATGGTATTGACTATGATGAGACCTTTGCTCCAGTAGTGAAGATGGATTCCATACGATTGTCACTTGCCATTGTGGTAGCCAAGGGATGGGAAGTCCATCAGATGGACATGAAGAATTCATTTATTCATGGTGATTTCTCTGAGGAGATCTACATGGAGCAGGCCCAGGGATTTATGCAGGACTCATCTTTGGTCTATCGACTGAAGAATTCACTTTATGGTCTCAAGCAGGCTCCGAGGGCATGGTATGCCAAGATGGACTCCTACCTGTTGTCACAAAACTTTTTACATTGTAAATAATACCTGAATGTCTACATGCTCAGGACGACTGATTCACTTCTACTTTTAGTTATGTATGTCGATGATTTGCTGATCACCGGGTGTTCAAATTCAGTGATTGCTGCAGTCAAGAGGATTATAGGTTTTTTATGATGGACATGGATCCGCTACACTTCTTGCTTCGACTCGAGATCATTCAAGATGCATCAGGAATCAAACTGTCTCATGCCAAGAATGCATGAGATCTGCTTGAGAGATTTCACATGACAGAATGCAAGTCTTCTCTGACTCCTTTCCTATCAGGAGTCAAACTTGAGGATGGTGGGGAGACTCCACTAGTTGAAAACACACTGTATAGACAACTAGTGGGGACCTTGTTGTATCCCACACACTTCAAACCAAACCTCTCATATGAAGTTGGCGCAATTTCCAGGTTCATGCAGGAACCGCATGAGCTACATTGGAAGGCTGCAAAGTGTATCCTTCGATATGTACACGACA
>SNQJ01S0020296.1:0-33130 GCA_010110895.2 Picea sitchensis
CTGCCTCTCCTGAGCTTGAACCTTTGGGAATACTCGTCGTAACTCCCTTGCTCATCCGTGAGATCTAACGACTCATGGGACTTCGCAAATTCTCCATAGAGAATTCCGATCATTCGTTCTTCCCTTGAGAACTTCTGCATGAACTAAACAAAGTATCTCTCTATCCGCGGAACCTATCCTCCTGCGATATGACGTCGCTACGCCTTCCTTCAAATTTTCAAGGTGCTTGGCCTCTTGCCTTCCTTCGACCCTTTCGAAGGTTAAAATCCTTCTGGGCTTTCCCACGACTTTGAGTCTTTCAGAAAACTCTTGCTCGCACTCCTTGCGGAAAACCTTCAAACACTTCCAAGTGTTGAACTCCTTCGACTCTGCGCACACCTGCAGCAACAGTCTCTCAATGCTTCGCTCAGGTCCGCAACTCTGAGACTTTACTCGTCCTGCGCACTCCTTGCATGGCTCCTATGTCTAGATGCACTTCTGTGTGAATGAGAACAAAAGTTATCTTATCTGAGCTTTCAGAGACAAACCTATGAAACCTTTGTCAACACACTCCTTGTGGACAATTCAACTGCACTCCTTGCAGGAACTCTTGCTCAGATAGAGAAACAATTGAAACTCATTTCCCTTACTCTCTCTCTCTCACTCAGATTTCAGACATTCAACAAGAAATCATTCATACATAGCATAAAATAAATTGCATGATAGAAAGAGTAAAACATTCATGAGCATAGCATTCAAAGATGCATACACAGAGAATATTTGAACACCATGAGTCCGAATCAAAACCTTTTTGTATTAATCCAGAACTTCTGTACATGGAATTCTCACTACAGCTCTCTGCTTCTTTTCTATGCTCTTTCTCTCAACTGGCATAATCTCTCTTACAATATACAAGGAGGGTGTCTATATCCATTTTCCCTCCACTCCTAAAACTGTCTAATCTATACATTAAATTCTATCTGCTTGCATTAACTATCATAAATGCCTTCTATCTACTAAGGACGAGAGCGGATTGCTCAAGGTCCGTTTACATTTTACAAGTGTGCTCCTTCTTAATTATCTCATTTAAGGTTCGCGCATTAACTTCAAGATAATTTCAAAATTTTCACTGGGCGCTTGTCCAGCTGTCTTTTACCTCCGCGTTGGCTCACTTGAGATGCTCCTACATCAGATATTATTGTAATAGAGATTTGCTCAACTGGAGGTTTCCCCCTCAAAGAGGCATGTGAACATTTCTTTTAGAATCAAAGTGTTATTTTTGTTGTTATTCTTATATCATTTTAGTGCTCTTGTGGTGATTTTCCTGGTTATATTGTTGTTATTCTGCCATTTCTACATTTTATTTCTGTTCTGCATACTTTTTATATCTGGTATATTACAGAAGAGACATATGGGGAGATGCACTCCCTTCCATGCATGTGATGGTATAGAGGATGGTCCGTAGAGGCAAGTCTTAGACATTTCTTATAGTGACTTTACCATTATGCTTCTGAGTACCTGACACACAATGTGCATTGATATAGTGGTCCATAGGCTCGTCGCCTCCCCTACTACCTGTAAGTGTTACTCGAGACCCACAGTGAGATATTCCAATCAATAAGTAGATATCCTCAATATCTATCATAAGAATATGATCACCCACATGAAACACCTGCTCGTTCACATCCCACATATGAAATAGGTACTCAAGTAATCTTAGTTGGGCCCTCATACCCTGGATTTTGAAGAATTTCAATATTCCACACTGCCGAAGGGCCATTACCATTCCCGGGTCATTCCCTTCAAAGTAGTATTCCTCCTCATGCTCTCGCTCACGCCATTCCAACATTTTTACCATGGAAAACCTACAATGGGACATTAAAGAGAGATTAACATCTTTATCTTCTTCCATGGAGACTTTTTATTGGAAAATTCATCTTAAAATAATTTTTGAATTGTGCATGTCGCAGGCCTGGGCATCCGTACAGTGTGGAGTTTTCACAGGATAGTTATAGGGCCTCTTGCGACGATCTTAGATCGTCGCAGGGCCCGATATAGGGCACCTGCAACGACCTCTGCGCATAGGTACCCTCAACAAACATTAAAAGACCCATATGGGACCGAACCACTCCTTCTTAGGGTTTGTTAAACATACTCTGAGGGACTCGTACAAAGGATGAGCTTACATGAACAAGAATATGTTATCCTCCTCAAGCTTGCGTAAAAATAAAGAGGTACTCACCAAAAATGGTGGGGAAAATTTGGGAAAGGAATGTGTCTCTATATTTGTGTTAGTGGCAGTAATAGTCGCTCTTGAACATGACACCCCCCTTCATTATTGTATCCGGATTGAGAAATCCATTTGTCTCTCGTTTGACCATCCACAAATTCATATGTTGGGTCCTCCTTGAGTCAATGCTGCCAAGACCATTTTCATGTTGTTCATATGTTCAAGAGAAGTCCAACCTCAATAAGCCTTCCATCGAATCATCCATCTGCAAATATAAATATTCTACCATGTCGGCCTTCCCTATGTCAGTTTTGGATCACTTCATGCTCTGATATACTTCAAATATGTTACTTATTTCGTGTCATTTATGGGGGATACATCAAGGCCCTCCTGTAATGAGTATTTTCCTGTCAACTTCAACTCATTATCCAGGAACCAGACTTAGAAATCATTCAGTACCTTAGAGCCTGCATGCCTCAATGGAAGGTTTCTTCGCTTTCAATAGTGGGTTCACATCATTGACCCCTGATTGGAAGATTCCATCAAGTGTTCAACTTCAACTCATTTATTCACATTTGCTGGATTGTACTAGGGTACCTTGGGAGTCATTGACATCAATGATGATTTCCCTCACACTTGTTAACGGTTTTCATTAATGACCGGTAATCAAGTGGTTTCTACCATGTTTGACTTCAGCACCTATAATCGCATGGTTAGATTCGTACTTAAGGACAAAGGAAATGAAGACCCTGGATCATACCATTCCGGTCTAGGTTGCGATGGAGTATTCATGATTTGTATTGACACATAGATTCACTTTTTATGTCTCATGGCTATGTCCGAATTTGAATTCTTTAGAGTATAGATCTACGATGTGTTCCTAGTGGCTATGTCGGTTCACAATGACATGGATCCACAATGTATATTTAGTGGCCATGAATCACTTGAAATTTTGTAATCTGAGTATGGGAATGCCTACCTCGGACAATGGTATATTATTATGTTGATTCTTGACTGTTTGCAGGTTCACGATCGATGTGATTCCTTGTTTCCAACACACACATTCTACAAAGTATTTCAGATGTCACAAGTTTCAGCTTCATACTTTGGGGGGCATTTTGTTACACGTTATTTTGGTCACCCCGGTGATCCATTGACAACATGTGTTCATGTTCCCAAAAAGAGTCTTTCTCCATGAGGAAAGTGACTGGCTTTCTCTTCTCAAAAACCCCATTACAGAAGGTCTTTGCAGGCTGCAAGATGTGCAGGGTGAGACGATTCCTGATCGTCACCCTCTACTCTACAGTTGGACTGTGACGTATCCAAAGGCTGCTCTATAGCTAGGGTGTGACGATGCCAAAAGGCTAAATAAAATTTGAGTTTCACGAAAGTTCTAGAAGGGGATCTTCTAGAAGATGAGGTGGCATCTGAATGGTTTGGATCTTACTCGCTTCTCTGATTTGGTGGGATCATTCTAATCTCTTCAAACCATCTCTATTTCCCCTATATAAAAAGGGATATCTCATGGAAAAGGTTAAGTAGAGGCAAGCATAAGAAAGGTTGAATAGGCTAAGAATTGGGTGAAGAATTCTACTTCAACTCATACTTGAGAGCTTCATTTTAGTTCATCAAGTCATTGTGGATCTTCTTCATTCAAGGTTGGAGCAAGTGTGTGTGTTGGAGAAAAGGGCCATTGGAATGGGACCTTATGACATCAAGGCTTTGGTTGTAATCTCCACTTTCACTTTAATATAATATAGTGATATGTTTCTTTCCCATAAAACTTGTCTTGTTTTATAGTATGATTCTTTGATCACATGCATACTTTCTTGTTGAGTATATTGGATTGATTTTACTTTGGTTGGCTTGTGTTCCCTTGCAGATTCAATATAACAGGAGCACCAGAGTGGAGCTAGGATGACAATGGCAAGAGGAAGCGTCATTTAAATGGTATGTTGCCTATCTCTTGTTAACTAGTAAACTCAACAGTTAGAGCTTAGGGAAAGCGTCATATTCTGTTATGTTTTGTTCTAGATCCATGTGGATTTAGGGAGATTTTTTTATGTCCGCATTTACTTATTAAACACATAACAATATGTATGAGGAAAACTAAAAATGAGGGGTTTTATATAAAAATGGATAAATCCCCAAATTCAAATTCATTTTTGCATGTTGATTTTGGAGAGAAGCAGGAGGCCCTAAATCTTTATGTGCTCATTGCAGACAAACTGACCATGGAAATTCTAGTTAGCAAGTTCCAGGTAGGTGGTCTAATTCTCCTTTTCATTTCCAGTAGATTAATTTTTAACGATAGGTCCTATTTGGCCCTAGGGAGACACTGGACAATTTTTTTAGGGCCGACATAGAAACTAGGGTCAGTTTATGCATTGTTCATGCATGGAAAACATTAGTGTTTTCTGCATTATTTTGGGAATGCTTTCTAGGCCCAAAACTATCAGAAAAAGGAAATTTCAAGGGGGGAAAGGGATACAAAACTTAGATAAAATGTGCAAGGGAAAAATAAATGACAAAATTTGGTTTTTTGCAAGCATATTTTGTTAGGAAACAAACATCCAAATAGCATAAGAATAGGAAGAGAAGTAATTCCATGCCTTGAAAAATAGATATAAGAATGAATGATAAGCCTATTTGAGGAGGCAACCTCCTTTTACAATATAAAAAATGTACAAAATGAGATGTCTTCTAAAACTAGGTATCTTTGGTATATATAGGAGACAAAGGGTACAATTATAATTAAAGGGTCTATCCTACATATAAAGAAAATAAAAATATAACAATAGAAATATAATAACTCGATACATAGGGATTAACATGCCCTTCCCCTTCAAACAAATGTTGCTCTCAACACTTGATTAAGTATGGGTGTTTTTCCATGAAGAACTCATCTTCCCATGTTGCCCCTTCTACTTGTAGTCTTCCATTTGATGAGGTACTCAATCATTTCTCGATTTCATAGTTTCTCTATCCTTGTTTCAAGGATTTTTTCTAGTTCTAGTGTGATTTTCCCTTCTTCATTAATCTTTGGAAAAATATTTTGAACTATGATGCAACCCCCCTACTCTCACATAGGGCTACGCAACCTCCTGGTCTTGGATCTCCAATTCTAGAGTCAAGTGACTCTCTAAAACCTTAACGGTTTCCTTCTGTGACTAAACACATGCCCTTTTGGCTTCTTGTTGCAGGTTTTAATGGCACCCGCAACCCTCCCTTTCGCTCTCCTACGAAATCTCATAGTGTCGGGCGTTAGCTCCTTTTTTTCCTAATAAGCCCCCTCTTGATGTGACCTCGACGATGACCACGCGATTGCAGGAGTGACTACAAGTGGTTTGAAATCAAACTACTTTTGGGCCCACAATCCTCCTCAAGCCTCCACGTGTCCTCCTGACGAAACCACAATTTGGATTGCGGCCCGCCCTCGATATTTTAAACTCCATGCAACTCATGTTCCCTCAATGCTACGGGATCGTCGATCTCACGATCTTAACGATAATGTCTAAATCGATGGTTCATATCTGTGCCTTTTGAATCTATGGACTAGATCTTCCCCTCCTTCAATCAACGACTGTGATCTCCTTCACAACTCCAGACTTCAGGTTTTTGAAATCTCAAACCCAACCTTCTTCCGTACCCAAATCTTCTGAAACTCACGCTCTACTGACACCTATCCTGCACAATCAACGGTTTTGCTCCCACTTCGTATGTTTGACCTTTCAACTCAGATCAACAGTCCTGTGACCCTCTTCTCGATTGATGGTCGATATCTCCTTCAGGTCTCTGGACTTCTGAGATCTCAAATCTCAAACTTATTTTTCCCAATGGTTTATTTTACCCGGAGTCTGTGATCCACTGACGCATGTCCTCTTGATCTAATGATCCAGGATTTCTTCGGGTCTTTACCCGGATCTCACAGATGTGTGCCACGTCTCCTATGGACCCAATGACTATGAACCACTTTGGGACCTTACCCAAAGTTCACAAATTCATGCCACGTATCCCTTATATCTCACGACCAAGGTTTTACTTCGGGTCTTCGCACTTCAGCAATCTCAGATCTCAAACTGAAAACTCACTTCAACTTTCTCAGAGCTCATGATCTGTTAACAAGTGTCCACTTATAGATAGATGGCTCTCGGCACTTCGGCTCTTCGGGCTTTGGGTGTTTCAACACTTCGACCTTCACCTTCCTCTAGATATTTCGACCTATCGAAATGTGTCCTCCTGGATCCAACGGTCCAGATTTGCTCCGGCCCTTCGTCTCTCCACACTTCGGAAATCTCAAAGTTCAAACTCACCTCCTCCCGGACTCATGGTATCTAACGACTCAAATTTACTTGGGCAATCCGACGCTTGGAGTTTTCCTTGAACAATCTGACGGTTCATATCTGTCCCTTCTGATCGGGTGACTGAGATTCTATTTTGGATCTCCAGCTCTTTGGACTCCAGAAATATCAATTCTCAACTCTTGTGAGTTTTCTCTCTCCTCTGTGTGCAAATCACTAAGGATCGTGCACTTCACTCTGATCAAATGAATGTTGATATTTTTCATAGTGATCTAACGGCCACTGTTGCTCCTCCTCCTGAGATTCTGAGTTCTCCCGAATTGGAATATTTATTCATCTTTAAATGTTCCAAACCTTTAATCCTCCTTACGAGCCCAACTATTGGCTCTCTCTGACACTTTATGGAAATTTCTATCCCTTCTGAGCTTCGTCCTTAAAAGGATTTCGATTCCCCACGCACACCTTTCTTTCTCGGGATTTTGATAACTCAGATCAAAGGATTTCTTGAAAATAAATTCTTCTCGCCCACCTGGCATTACTCTGGTTCAGGTTCTTCGACGCTTGGTCATTTCACCATGCTATGAACACCTTGCACCTGGTCTAAGTTTCCTTTGTTCTCTCTGAACTTCTCTGAGTCACTCTGAGACTCAGTCGACGCACTCCTTGCGTTCGAGATGCACACCTTGCATACGAGTGTCAAAAGAGAAACAATCGAAACTCATCCATATTCGTCACAACTTCATACGAACACTTCTCGAACAATCACACATGAACGAAAATGGAATAAATCACACACACATAATATAACATTCATTCATCCATACATCAAATGAACACAGTCTAAGGAATTAGGACAATTTTGTTTGTTCTATTCCTTCATGAAAACAAATTACATAATGTTTCTTCTACTCTACTCTTTTCTACTGATCTCTCGGATCTCTATATCATTCTTTCTACTATGTTTGTTCTATTACAATGCAATAATTAAAAACTATTTAAGGACTGGCTCCACGAGCTCTCTCGTCCTGTCTGCA
Source organism: Picea sitchensis (assembly GCA_010110895.2). NCBI lineage: Eukaryota > Viridiplantae > Streptophyta > Pinopsida > Pinales > Pinaceae > Picea > Picea sitchensis. The sequence goes on from SNQJ01S0020296.1 coordinate 7,545, forward strand.
ACCTATCCTATCAAAATCTTAGCGGTTACCTACGTTGTCCTATTACAATAACTAATAGTTATTTCTAGATAAGAGTCAACACTCAATATCTCCAATCCCTTACAGTCCTTCATGAATTTACAAACAAGTTACATTTTTAAAATGTTGTTTACAAAATATCTCAACAACCCGATTTAATTCTAAGTTAATTTTTGATTTGAAACTCTGTCATTGTTGAAATATCGTTCCTTTGCCTCCACGCTTGCGTTTTGACTTTGAAGGCGATGATCCTGCATCATACTCCTCTGGTTAAAATTTTCATGGACTCCTGTCCATGAGCTCCTGCACTGTCTTTCCATGCTTCAAAATATCAGGTTCTATAACCCAACTTTAATCTTCCATTGGATGATATTTCCACTTCACTAAATATTCAGGATATGTCTTTCTCCTAGTCTTCTTTCCATCTCTTTGTTCAATGATTTTATCCATCTGCGGTTTTTCTGTTGTGGGTAATTGTTCTTCCCATTGAACTTCTCTCTAATCATCTGATTCTCTTGCCTCATCTCTCATGTAAGGATATAGGTCTGGAACATTGAATATCAGTGATATCCCAACATTGTCTAGCAACTCAATTTCATAAGCATTGGCTGCAAATTTTCTGAGAATCCTGTATGGTCCTATCTTCTTCATCTTCAATTTGTTATATGTTTCCCTTGTAAACCTTTCTTTTCTCAAATGAGCTAAAAATTCATCTGCAACTTCGAATTGAACTTCTCTCCTCTTTTGATCAACTCCGCTCTTGTATTTATGGCTGTTGTTTTGTAGTTGTTCTCTGACTCTGTCATGGAGTTTCTTCATTTCTGCTGCAAAATCCTCTGCTCCAGCACTTCTGAACTCATCTTTATTCAGATCTCTCAACTCTGTAATCCCTCTTAGTTGTATACCATACACAATTTCAAATGGACTTTTCCCTATGCTCATGTTCACTGAATTGTTGAATGAAAATTCTGATTGTGCCATAATATGATCCCATTGACGACCTTGCTCAGTGACTAAACTTATTAAAAAGTTTCCCAGACTCATGTTTACTACTTCAGTCTTTCCATATGTCTAAGGGTGATATGTTAAACTAAAGGACAAGTTCATCCCTAGCCTTTTCCATAAAGTCCTCCAAAAGTGTCCTACAAATTTGGTGTCCCTGTCTGAGACTATGCTCCTCGACAATCCATGCAGCCTCACTACTTATCTGAAACACAAATTAGCTATGTGTGTAGCATCGTTTGTCTTTTGGCATGGTATGAAATGTGCCATTTTTCAAAATCTGTCCACCACAACAAATATGGAATCACTCACTTTTTGAGTTCCAGGCATTCCCAAAACAAAATCCATACCGATTGCATCCCACGACCTTTCTGGAATTGGTAATGTCTAATACAAACCAGTGTTCTGTTGTATTCCTTTTTCATATTGACAAATTATGCATTTGTTCACAAACTTTTTCATCTCTATTCTCATGCTCGGCCAATAGTACGAATTACTCATTTGTGCAAATGTCTTATCATGACCAAAATGTCCAGCTAAACCTCCGTTTTGTTTCTCTTTCAACAAGTTATCTCTCATTGAGCATTTCGGTATGCATAATTGACTTCCCTTGAACAATAATCCAATCTGGATAAAATATTCATTCCACAGGCTTCTGTCTCCCAATAAAGGATTCTTGCATGCCTCATAAGCTTCCTTAAAATCTATATCTTCTCAGTACATCTCCTTGAGGTGTTCAAACCCTAAGGTCTCAACTTGGAATTCTTGTACAATCAAACTCCTCCTGCTCAAAGCATCTGCAACTTTGTCAATAGTTCTAGCAATGTTCTTAATAAAAAAAGTAAAATTTTGCATAAATTCTACCCATTTATCATGTTTCTGATTCAACTTTTCTTACCTAGTAATAAATTGCAAAGCTTGATTATCACTGTACAAGACAAATTCTTTAGGAATTATATAGTGTCTCCTCTTCTTCAAAGATTGAATCACTGCATAAAATTATTTGTCATATGTGGAATACTTTTGCTTGGCACCATTCAGTTTCTCATTGAAATAATCAACTGGCCTATTATCCTGACTCAAGACTGCTCCAATAGCTAATCCACTTGCATCACATCTCACCTGAAATGTTTTTCCAAAATCTGGCAAGACCAAAATTGGTTGTTCTGTGATCTTCTCCTTAAATACTTTGAAACCTTTTTCAGCTTCCTTTGTCCAACTGAAGGAATTGTGTTTCTTCTTCACAATGTCCAGCATGGGTGCACATATACCACTGAAATTTCTGATAAACTTTCTATAAAATCTTGCTAACCCATGAAAAATTCTTACCTCAAATATGCTGCTTCGCGATGGCCATTCTTGATTTCTTCATAAAAGAACTTTTCTTCAGATTTATCAGCAAATTCTCTTGCTGCAACTTTTTCATCACTAATGTCAAATGTCTTAAGTGTTCTCCCTTTGTCTTACTGAAGATTAGTATGTCATCTAGATATACTATGACAAAATTCCCTATGAAGTCTTTCAACACTTCATTCATCAATCTCATAAATGTGCTTGGTGCATTTTTCAACCCAAACGACATGACCAACCATTCAAACAATCCTTCATTTGTCTTGAATGTTGTTTTCCATTCATCTCCCTCTCTCATTCATATTTTATGATATCCACTCTTCAAGTCTATCTTGGAAAAATATCTTGCTCCACTCAAACAATCCATCAAATCATCCATCCTCAGTAAAGGAAATCGGTACCTAATGGTTATCTTGTTGATGGCTTGGGAATCTGTACATATTCTCCATCCTCCATCCTTCTTTGGACTTAACATAGTTGGTACTATGCATGGGCTTAGGATTTCCCTTCCTAAACCTTTATCCAACAACTCTTGGACTTGATTTTTGACTTCCTCATTCTCTCTAGGTGTCAACCTATAAGCTACTTTGTTTGGTAAACTAGCTCCTGGAATAAGGTCAATATGATGGATTATACTCCTAATGGGTGGCAATGAGTGAGGTAACTCATCCACTACTATGTCAACAAAGCTTTCTAATAGTTCCTAGATTTCTATAGGAAAATCTTCCACAAAAGTACTTGTAAGGATAACTTTGGGCTTCCTCACTACAACAAACTGTATTTCTTTCTCCTTCTTGAATTCATTTGAGTTCCTTCCCACTTATGAGAAGTATACGTGTACTAGCTTCCCTCTTTTTCTCTTTGTCTTCTATTGGTAACAACATATGTGTCCTACCATTATTTTCTAGGTTATAAGTATTCTTTCTTCCATCATGAATAACTTTTCTGTCAAACTGCCACGGTCTCCCCAATAAAATATGACAGACATCCATAGGAATTACATCACATAATATTTCATCCCTATAACCTCCTATTTTAAATTCAACTTGGAATTGTTGACTTACCATTACTTGATGTCCTTTCTACAACCATGATACCTTGTATGGGTTTGGATGTGCATTTGTCTTCAGCTCCAGTTTCTCCACCATATCCATGGATACTAAATTGTCAGTGCTCCCACTGTCAATGATCACCTTACAAAATGTGTCTTTTGTCTTGCAAGCAATTTTGAACAGACTTGTTCGTTGAACTAGTTCCTCCATCTCCTTCTCTGGTTTAAGAAGAATCTTCCTCATCATGAGGTTCTTTCCTCCTTCTGTTGCTTCTGCTTCCACATGATTATGTGCTTCAACAATGTGTGCTTCACCTCCTCCTTCGTTCTTTCTCTCGGGACATTCCCAAGATTTGTGTCTTTTCTTTCCATAGGTATAGCATCTAACTACGCCTCCTATGGCTCTTCCTCTTCCTCTTCCTCTGGAAAAATAGATTCTTCCACCATGTTTTCCTTCCTTAGAAATTCCACCTTTCTCATGGTGACTATGTTGTTTGTTAGCTTCATGCTTCTGCTTCTAGAACTTCTCTCTCGTAGTTCCCTTACCACTGCTTGAGTTTCCTCCTCTTCTTCGTTGGCTTTGTTTCTTGGCCAATTTTTCTTTAGCTTTCAAGGTTGCTTGATAAGCATCATTGACTGTACTAACCGACATCATGTTGATCTCCGCTTGGATTTCATATCTCAGCCCATTGATATATTTGGTTGTCTTTTCATCTTCATTCTCTTTCTATCCATCCTTGATGTTCATTCTATAAAATTCCTCAGTGTACTCCTTCACTGATAAGATTTTTTGTCTCAGGTTTTGCAATCTTTTGAACAGATTTATTTGATAGTCCTTTGGGATAAATTTTGCCTTCAGCTTGGCTACCATCCTATCCCAGTTTTTAATTTGTTTCTTACCATTGCTCCTACATTCGGGTTGCAATTCATCCCACCATAGTGTTGCATGAACTTTTAGTCTCGTCACTTCATTCTTCACCATCTTGTCTTCTTCGACATCTTCGTAATCGAAGTATTTGTCCATAGCGCATACCCAATCTAACAATTCTCCAACTTATAAATTGCCTTCATACATTCGTACCTCTATTCATTCTCCGGCTCCTATCTTTGAAACAACTTTTATCAAGCGATCTTGTGCAACATCCTCTGCTACATTTTCTTCGGCCTCTTCTTCTTCACTCTCAACTTCATTGATATCTCCAGTGTCTGGTGCTCTTCTCTATGTTGTTTCCATGGCGTCTAGTCTCATTCAGAGTCGCCTCGTTTCTTCTTCCATTTCTGCATTCGCTCTACACCTTCTGGGTGGCATGATTTCACCACATCACCTACAAACAAAAATCAAATTCTTGATACCATAAATGATATCAATTTACCTCATTTATCCTTTGCTTGTTGTCTGCAAACAAACTAAATATTAGTTGTGATACCACTTGATGCAACCCCCCTACTCTCTCGTAGGGCTGCACGACCTCCCGGTCTTGGATCTCTAATTCTAGAGTCGAGTGACTCTCTGAAACCTTAATGGTTTCCATCTGTGACTAAACAAATGCCCTTTCGGCTCCTTATTTCATATTTTAATGGCACCCACAACCCTCCCTTTCGCTCTCCTACGAAATCTCAGAGTGTCGGGCATTAGCTCCTTTTTTCTGATAAGCCCCCTCTTGATGTGACCTCGATGATGACCACACGATTGCGGGTATGGCTACAAGCGGTTTGAAATCAAACTACTTTTGGGCCCACAATCCTCCTCAAGCCTCCACGTGTCCTCCTGATGAAACCACATTTTGGATTGCAGCCCGCCCTCGGTATTTTAAATTTCATGAAACTCTTGTTCCCACAATGCTATAGGATCGTCGATCTCACGATCTTGGCGATAACATTTGAATCGATGGTTCATATCTGCACCTTTCGAATCTAAGGACTAGATCTTCCCCTCCTTCAATCAATGGCTGCGATCTCCTTCGCAACTCCAGACTTTGGGGTTTTGAAATCTCAAAACCAACTTTCTTCCATACTCAAATATTTTGGAACTCATGATCTGCTGACACCTGTCCTGCTTGATCAACAGTTCTACTCCCACTTCATATGTTTGACCTTTCAACTCATATCAACAGTCCTGTGACCCTCTTCTCAATCGACGGTCGAGATCTCTTTCGGGTCTTCGGACTTCTGAGATCTCAAATATCAAAATTATTTTTCCCAATGGTTTTTTTTACCTGGAGTCTGTGATCCACTGATGCATGTCCTCCTGATCTAATGATCAAGGATTTCTTCGGGTCTTTAATCAGATCTCACAGATGTGTGCCACGTCTCCTCTTAATCCAACGGTTATGAACCACTTTGGGACCTTACCCGAAGTTCACGAATTCACGCCACGTCTCCCTTAGATCTCACCGCCCATATTTTACTTTGGGTCTTCGCACTTCAGAAATCTCAGATCTCAAACTAAAAACTCACTTCAACTTTCCTGGAGCTCACGATCTGTTGACAAGTTTTCACTTATAGATTCATGACTCTTGGCTCTTCGGGATTCGGGTTCAACACTTCGACATTCACCTTCCTCTGGATCTTCCAACCTATCGACATGTGTCCTCCTGGATCCAACGGTCTAGATTCTCTCTAGCCCTTCGGCTCTTCGTGCTTCGGAAATCTCAAAGTTCAAACTTGCCTTCTCCTAGACTCACGGTATCTAACGGCTCAGATTTACTTGGGTGATCCAACGCTTGGAGTGTTACCCGAAAAATTTGACGGTTCAGATCTATCCCTGCTGATCGAGCAGCTAGGATTCTATTTTGGATCTTCGGCTCTTCAGACTCCAGAAATCTTAGTTCTCAACTCTTGTGAGTTTTTTCTCTCCTCTGTGTGCGAAGCACTAAGGCTTGTGCACTTCAGTCTGATCAACCGGTTGTTGATATTTTTCATAGTGATCCAACGACCACTATCGCTCCTCCTCCTGAGCTTCTGAGTTCTCCCAACTTAGAATATTTCTCCGTCTTCAAAGGTTTCAAACCTTTACTCCTCCTTACAAGTCCGACTATCGGCTCTCTCTGACACTTTATGGAACATGCTATCCCTTTTGAGCTTTGTCCTTAAAAGGATTTTGATTCCCCACGCACAAATTGTGTTCTCGAGATTTCAATAACTCAGATCGAAGGATTTCTTGAAAATAAATTATTCTCACCCACCTAGAGTTACTCTGGTTCGAGTTCTTCGACGCTTGGTCGTTTCACAAAGTTGTGCACACCTTGCACCCGGTCTAAGTTTCCTTTGTTCTCTCTAAACTTCTTTGAGTCACTCCGAGACTCAGTTGACACACTCCTTGCATTCGAGATGCACACCTTGCATACGATTGTCAGAAGAGAGACAATTGAAACTCATCTAGATTCGTCACAACTTCATACTAACACTTTTCGAACAATCACACATGAACGAAAATGGAATAAATCATAGACACAAAATATAACATTCATTCATCCATACATCAAATGAACACAGTCCAAGGATTTGGGACAATTTTGTTTGTTCTTTTCCTTCATGAAAACAAATTACATAATTTTCTTCTACTCTACTATGTTCTACTGATCTCTCGAATCTCTATATCATTCTTTCTACTATGTTTGTTCTATTACAATGCAACAATGAAAAACTATCTAAGGATTGGCTCCACGGGATCTCTCGTCTTATCTACAACCTATCCTATCAAACTCTTAGGGGTTACCTACTATGTCCTATTACAATAACTAACAATTATTGCCAGATAAGAGTCAACACTCAATATCTACAATCCCTTACAGTCCTTCACGACTTTACAAACAAGTTACATTTTTAAAATGTTGTTTACAAAATATCTCAACAACCCGATTTAATGCTGAGTTAGTTTCTGATTTGAAACTCTGTCATTACTGAGATGTCGTTCCTTTGCCTCCACGCTTGTGTTTTGACTTTGAAGGCGATGCTCCTGCATCAAACTGAGATCTTGTCATCAATTACCTTCTTTAATCAAGGAACGTGGAATACTAGATGTACACATGAATATGGAGGCAACTCCAATCTGTAAGCCATTCTTCCAATCCTATACAACACCTTATAGGGACCATCGTACGTGGGTGTTAATTTATTGTCCTTATTTTGTTTCTTAAAGGACATCTTTTTGTATGGTTTTATCCTTAGAAATACCCAATCCCCCACTTCAAATTATCTTTCACTGTTATGTTGATTTGCATGTTGTTTCATCCTATTGAAGGACAAAAAACACTTTATGGATATCATCCACATTATTCATTTTCCGTTTGGACTTAGTAATGCACCTTCAACATTTCAAAGCTCGATGAATTCTATTTTCAAACCCTTAGAAAAATTTTGTTAGTAATTTTTGATGATATACTATTCTACAAAAAATATTGGGAAGAGAATGTACAACATGTTGACATGGTCTTAAAACTATTGGAAGAGCACCAACTATATGTGAATCCTTCCAAGTGTTCGTTTGGGATTCAACAAGTGGAATATTTGGGTCATATTGTATCTCATGAAAGTGTCAAAGTGGACCCTAACAAAATCAAAACTATGATGGAATCGTCAATTCCCAAAACCTTGAAGAATCTTAGAGGATTCTTAGGATTGGCGTGTTATTATCACAAGTTTGTCAAGAAGTATGGTCAAATATCAACACCTCTAAAAACATTATTACAAAAATGAGGGGATTTTTTGGACTCGTGAAGCAACTAAATATTTTGAAAAACTTAAGGAGGCTATGTGTAAACGCCTATCCTCGCCACACCTAACTTCACAAAATCCTTTTTCATGGATTGTGATGCCTTGGGACATGGAATTTGTGTAGTTTTAATGCAAGAAGGAAATCCCCTTTCATTTCAAAGTATCCAACTTAAAGGAAAGAACTTACTCAAACCCATTTACAAAAAGGAAATGATGGCTATATTTTTTGTGTTTTATATGATTTTCAGATCTGATAGTTATTGCCTTATGATTGAAAACACGATTCACTTCCATACATCAGTTATCATAGAATAATAACTATACACTGAAAATCTCAACTATAACAATGCAGCGGAAATAACAAGATATATAAATATTAACCATGCACAGTATACACAAGAACACAATGCATGAACACAAGAGTTTATCCTGGGAAACCCAACCTTGGGAGAAAACCCAACAACCTTTCTCTAGAAGAATTTAGTTCAATATATTACCAGTACATCACCATCAATAGCCAAAATACAATATAGAGAAGATCCTCCCCAAGGCTAGCATCACCAAGACCTAGCTCCCCAATAATATGACCAAGAACAACCAAGCAAGAGCTTCTCCAAGTGTGGTGCACTCTCCAAGATAACCAGTAACCCATAAATAGTGAAACTGCCAAAACTGCAGCTGCAATTGTCTTGTGTGCACTACAGAAGGAGTTGTCTGACTATCCAAATGAAATGAGCCAGTTATGTATTTATATTAATCTAGGTGCTAGTCTGGGGATGACTTCTTATTTCTAGGTCTTCAATTACTTTATTATTTTCCTGTGAGGTTGACTTCTCTTCATGGGCCTTCAACTTATTCTTGGGGATTTTGTAATGGTGTAGATGGTTCTTCTTGTACTTTTTTGTGGAGAATGACTATCCGAAGTTGCAAATATCCAACACTCCCTTTCAACAAGGGAGATAGTCTCCATACTTGTATTTCTTCTGTCATAGAAAGGTTTTCTTCATGAGCCATGTTGATGTTTCATCTCCTCACTGTCAATCTTCATGCGGAACTCTCTGTATCCCAAAAAAGTATCTTTTTTTTTCGAAGGTTCTGACTTTGTATTCTTCTCCTTCAGTATATGGATGTATATTTTCATGTATACAACTCCATGTCTAGATAGCCTGCTCCATGTCTCAAACTAGAGACCATCTAATTTGTTTCCTCCTGCAACCGTCACTATATCTCCCTCTCAGAGATATCACCTGTGACCTGCCTGAAACAAGCACAATAACAAAAAATAATAGACAATAACAATATTCTTATTATAAGGAAATAGGAACAAGGATAAAAAATGGGAAATAGGAACAACACTTTTCCAGTGTTGTTACCAATCATTCCTCCATGGTAACCTACCTAGAACAAAAGAATAACAAAAGACAAGAGAAACATTTTTCTAGTGTTTTTACCTCCATGGTAACCTTCCCAAGACAAAGACAACAAACAAGAACATCTCCTAGAGGAGATCAATTCTATCTTTCAAACAAGTGCAACATTAGTATAGTGAGCATTTACATAATGATCATAGTATTAAAAATATTCAAAACATTTGATAGAAAAAAGTACTCGGCAGTAATAGAACTCTAAAGAGTGTTGTCCATGTTACAATATTTATTTAATATGCAACAATATAAAAATATCAAAACTGATATGCAAACCCGAAGTCTTAATTGCTAGGGAGGGTGTCTTATTCCTGTGAATGCACTAGATCCAATGATTCCTTTGGGTCATTGCTTGGACAAGGTCCCTTGTACATCCCCTGCAAACACCCTCATACTATGCTAAATGATATAACTTGGAAACATATATAAGTGCATACCTCTTAAATTTGTAACACCATCCAACTTGTTTTCTAATCTGAAACTGGGCATCATCAGTACATGAGGAAATCACAAAATCAAGATAGAAGAAAGTTAAATGTCCAGGAAAATGTCAATAAACCCTAAAATTTCAAATTTGAAAAAAAATTCAAACTAAGAAGTGAAATAGGTAAGTTAGGGCAAGGTGAGTTGCTCTATAAAAAAAAAATTCCTCAACTCCACCTAATAAATGCTCAACAAGCTTCACAAAGAAAGTTGTTGCAATTACAGTAGTGAAATTTCAACATCCACCAAGATGCAATCTGGTACCACTATGGCATGTGTTAGGATAGGGAGAGATGATATATGGCATAATTAAGCTCAACGTCCTCCAATAAGTTTCTCAACAAGCTTGACAAGTCCAGGCATGTGCAATGGTAAATAGAAATTGTGCAGTGGAAATATTTCAACTAGCTCTCATACCATGTTGGTGTTTTATATGATTCTTAGATATGATAGTTATTTCCTTATGATTAATAACAAGATTCACTTTCATGCATTAGTTATCATAGAATAACTATACATTGAAAATATCAACTATAACAATGCAACAAAAATAACAAGATCTAGAAATATTAACCATGCATAGTAGACAAAATAACACAAGATTTTATCCTGGGAAACCCAACCTTGGTAGAAAACCCAACAACCTTTCTCTAGAAGAATTTAGTCCAAGATATTACCAGTACATCACCATCAATAGCCAAAATACCATACAGATAAGATCCTCCCCAAGGCTATCATCACCAGGACCTATCTCCTCAACAATATGACCAAGAATAACCAATAAAGATATTCTCCAAGTGTGGCGCACTCTCCAAGATAACCAATAAACCATAAATAGCGAAACTACCAAAACTTCAGCTGCAACTACCTTGTGCGCACTTGTTGGCCCTTAACCAAGTTTTGAGGATCCTTGGTCATGTTTGACCTATTTTTGGGACTTCGACAAGCTGTCGAAGGAAGAGCGCAAGATGAAGTGGGGATCACGGGATCTCGGCCCCCTTTTAGGGATTTTTTGGATTTGGGATTATGTAACGAGTATGGGGATATCATCCCATGGGTTTACCCATGTTTAGGCCTGATTTTGTAATGTATAAATAGATGTTAGGTGATGTAGTGAGCATATAGAGATACAGATATGAATGGCTAAGTGTGAATGACAAGTCAGTTGTAAGTGGTGATGAGTGCAAGTAACAGTTGTAAGTGCTTTGTGTATGTTTGTAAGGCTGAGTGCAGGTGGTTGTAAGGGACTGTATGTAGACTTTGTGCCATAACCTAGATTGGGAAGGAGGATCTAGCGAACAGTGCACAGATCTCCTGTCCTCTACAAAGTTGATCTGAAGGCTCTGTTCATGTAAGAATATTGAAGAAAGATAATAAAGAAGACGAAGAGTTGGTGGACGTAGCCCTAGGGTGGGGGTGAACCAAGTACATCCTGTGTTGTGAATGCTTTGTGTGATGTGTTGTTGTGTTTATGTATTTACTTGCTTAGTGCTTTGATATAGATGAATGATAGGTAGATCTGTTGTTGCTTTGTGATTAATAGTGAGAGTAAATGTTGGATCTGACCTGTGTGAATGTGCTTAGTGCTTGAATCTGCTATATCTGATCTATTTCATCATGCTAAGTTCTTCTAGATGCTAGATCTGGTTGAATACTGTGATGCTCTATAATTAGGGTATTTACCTTCGAAGTAGATATCGGTTAAACATTGATGAACTATATTGTTAATTCTTTGTAACGATGTTACAATCACATAGCTATGTCCCGGCTAAGGTTGCAAACACTGGAGTCATGCAACCACCCATGCCTCTACCTCGGGTGAGACTTCATCTGCTTCGCAGGTGTTGCCGAAAGGGTCGGTAGTTAGGGTTTTGTTGGTGCATTGTTGTAGCGTTGAACCCTGGGTCTGCCCCTGTGCCAACAAATGGTTCCGTTGTTGGGACCTGAAACTGTGATTGATGGAAACTGAGGAAAAAAGAGCTTTGTTTGAATATCTGACCTGAAACTGTGATTGTTATGAACTGAGAAAAAAAAGAAGAAGATTTGTGCGAAGATCTGACTTGAAATTGTGAAAGCTCTGTGCATAGATCTGTTGCCCTAGTGCGCAATATTCTACTTGATTTGTGAAGCTCTGTGCTAAAAAAAGAAATCCGATCTGAAGAAACAAAGGTAAGATCTTGAAGCTTTGTGCTCCAGTAAAGGTTAGGATATTGAAAAGTTTTAGATCTGAAAGCTTTGTGCTTTGTTAAAGATAAGATTAGTGGAAATTTATGTTTCAAAAGTATGGATCTAGGTGTGTTTGAAAAATTTCGTCCTAGCTTGAAAACTAGGGTGCAACTAGATGAAATAAGGTTTGATTTGAGTATATCTGATAGAAATAATGAAATATATGTTATACCTATGCATAGAAAGAATGTTTGGAATAACAAATGGATGCAGGATTCTAGAAAGAATTTTTTGCAAGTTAACTACTATGATCCTAGTGTGTAGTAAAGGAAAGGCTGGGGATCATTTAAGAGAAAGAGAGGATTAACCCTTTGTTACAGTTGCAGAAGACCGGGTCATTTGGCTAAGGAATTCCCTGGTAAAAGATCTAGTTGTCTTTGTTGTAAATATATGGACCATGAAGTTTTGGATTGCCCTAGAATGATTGCTAATCTTGAAAAAATGAATATGGAACAAGTAGACCCTGAGAAAGGTCAAGAAACTGAGACCTTGATAGAACCCCAGAAGGAATAAGAGACTATACTATTACAGATGAAAGAAACCCTGAATAACCACCAAGATGCTAATCTATCAGAGATCTTAAAAGAGAAAGAGAAAATAGAAATAAGAATGGGAGACTTCGACATTGACTGTGTTCTAGATGAAGAAACACAGGTGAATTTCATGACAGAAATAACTTGGGAAGCTGTAGGAAATCCTGCTATATTGATTCCTTCATTGGGAGGAATAGGATTGTTTAGAGGAAAACCGATAACCCTATGTGGAAGACTTACCCATATATCTATGAGTGCTCATGGAACTTCGACAGAGAAAGATTTTGAGGTTGTTAAATTTATTGAGAACAACGCTCTATTTACTATGTTACTAGGAAAACCGTGGATCGAGAAGGATTTGACTAGAAGGAAAGATGAAGAAGTCTTAGAGAAGAAAAAGAAAGAATTAAAAGATTTCATGACTAGGAGGATCGCACAGTTGATTGAAGAAAAATAGAACAGATCGAAGCTATTTCGGACCAGAGATTTGGATGTCAAATTTGAAAGGACACACAAGGACTTGAGACACCTATCTGTATAGGAGAGTAGATCATCTACCTCAGCTATAGAAGAAGTATTATTCATGCACCCTACGAAGAAATATCAACAACGTGAAGTCACTATGCCAAAAGAAGACAAGAATCATAATGGAAAGAGGAATAACGAGATGAAGATCACTGGGAAAAAGTCTAGAAATCTCAGCAAGAAGAGAGAAAAGATCGAAAAGTTATAGAAGGGTCCAGAGGGAACTTTGAAAAGGGAAAATTTTCAAAATAGGAACTTCGTCGGGATATCAGAACAACGTCACATGGAACTTCACCATGGCGAAGAAATATAGCCATTGGAAATAGTATAACCGTTAAACCGACACCACGAACGGTTAGAACAACATTTATGGCCAAGAATCTCTCTATCAGCCAAGAATCTCGCTATCAGACCATTGGGACTGCACTAGAACAGGCAGAACTGAATTAATGAAGGCTTCTCGCCCGTTGGAGAGATTCGTTACCTAGTTGTCTACTTATTTCATCGACTGTTGCACCGAGAAAACTTTTGCGAATTTTATCAGAGAGAACTCATTTCTACTGCGTTGTGATTAGTAAGATCGACACCAGTTCTATTTTTTTGCACATTCATTCATCCATCTGATCCAAGCATGTATGTCGAACGAGCTCAACGCCGCAGAGAAATTTTTTGAAGAAGTTCTCATCGATCTCATGGCTGATAAATTAATGTCTGCAAGTATTCAAGCATCATCGACGAGAGGAGTGAAAGCCTCTTTGTCGACCGCTCATAGATCTGGGCCATCCCAAGTTGTCACAGAAAAGAGAACCAAGCATAGAGATGACCTAGCAAATGCGAAGTTAATCCTGACCATATTGCCTGACTGCATCCCGCCTCTAGTAGGCACGGTGAGTCATGATAGTGTACCGAGAGATTTTGAGTACACAATGGTTGACGCGTACCTCCCGAAGTGGATACACACATTTCGAGCACAACAGGACAAGATCATAGCATTGAAGTTCAACAACTTCAACTTAGGAGACTGCAAGAACCATAGTATGCTTTCCCCGTATAAATACTTGACCAGGACGAAGGGGAAGAACTCGAAAATAATCCCCCAGCCGTGGACGATGAACCTCACACATTCCACCCTGTTGAATGTAATGAAAATCACACACTTTGGAAGGCACCATGAAGTTAACACCTGTGTCAGGCTCTTAATTTCATGTTACCATGGAAGCTACTTATGGCTAGACCATCGTATCATAGTTGATTCAACATTGATCCATAGGATCACCAGATTGAGTATGCAAGGACCCGACCCACAGGATTTCTATCCAGGGAAAGCCACAGATGGCACGTTAGCACAAAATATCAAGGATACCTATGACGATGTTGAGAAGGGGATGCGAGGCTACAAGGTAGCCTCCATCCAGAATGGTACAGTGCACCTAGCATGTCAGCTAATCACAGGAAATCTTGTGAGGAAGAACAGACCCACGCAGGTCACAGGCTTTGTCGTTGACCTTGCGGGGAAATGCGTGGAAGGCCTACATATGAACTAGGCGAAGTACCTAGTTAATCAGCCAGAATTAGACTACCATGAAGCACAAGATCAGGGCTACGATTTCCACTTTAGTTGGCTCCTAATCCTCATCATGTTTGTTTCTTGGGATATGCCAGAAGGTGTGACCTTCTCAGACATTGAATTGTTCGATCCACTCGCTGTGAAGTTCACCACGCTCTGTTACTCGAGCAACATGGGAAAACAGTGGCATTCGAATTCATTTTTTCACAAAGACTACCTCCAGCTAAAGAGGGCTATCAAAGATGAACCTCGCATGATGTCAAACACCCTACAATGGTTCAGACCCTTGATGAAGTTCCACACAGATCGACACTTCATCTATATTACTGCACGAGCCGACAAACATAAGGAAGAGCTACAGTCGTACTACAAGATCACCAAAGAGGACCTCGAGGAGATAACTAAGGAATGGTCAGCCGACTTCCTTATCCCCGCTGACCCTACAGAGATGTTTTATCCTGAACTTGATAGCCCAGAGGCCGCTCACATAGACCATGACACACCTGGAACTAGCAGAAGGAAGAAAACCGAATAATTCCAAGAATTAAGAAGCACCTCAGAAAAGACTGATTCAGAATCACCTGGCCGAGGGGGTGATGACGAGGTAGAAGCAACCAATGGAAAAGAAGATGAGCAGAAGTAAGGAGAAGTAGCACCACCCAGATATGAGTCCAATCCTTTGAAGAAGAGGATGGTTTCTCCCCCGAAACCCTCTTCCCGGAAGAAATGCAGAGCCACCGTGACTAAGATGAAGATTGTTCTCATTGTCGATGACTTTGACTTCATCATCATAGTTGTAAACGACACCTCACAGGAAATCTTGCAGAAACAAGAAGCCAAGCAGGAGGAGATGTACGACAGAATTGAGGTCGAGCTCCGAGGAGTATTGCAGGCCCTCCAGTCTAGTCGCGCAGTGTCCATTGTGCCCCTACCATCAGGAGAACCAGAGTTGGGAAATGAGTCGGCCCAACTCCAACGATTAGTTGAAGTGACTGAAGCTCACCTTCATCATGCACAAGAAGAAACAAAACAAGCTACCTAGGCCTTGAAGCAAGTGCAGGAAGTAATAGTAGAACAACATCGAGTTGTAGAGCAGGAGAAGGTTTCCCTCCAGATAAAGTTTGAAGAGGAGAAATCACATATTCAGCAGGAAAAAGAATAGTTGCTCGCAGAGAAACTCGAAGTGAAAGAAGCATTCAACAGAGCACTTCGCTCTGTGATAGGCTTAGATCCAAAGGCAGAATATCGAGTTGTGCATCAAGTAGACCAGCTCGTAGAAGCTATCCAGTAGATACAACAAATAATAATAGACTTAGAGCTCCGCACAGTGCCCGACACTCTACGAGATGTGAGAGATCAAAGAGAAGCAACTACTCCAGGCACAGTTGAAAGAATCAAGGGCCTCACCTTGGAATGTAAACAACTGAGTGATCGCAGTGCCCAGACATATGATCGACTCACTGAGAACCCATAACTGAAGACACTGGAGTCATAGCTCCAAGAGGTGAAGTATCAAGAAGAAAAAATACAGGCGCAGTTGAAGCCCCTATTAGTTGTTGAAAGAATGAAGCGATCCCAAGAGCAGCGCAGTGTTCAACATCAGGTCCACGCCATTCAAAGAAAAGTCATGGAAGTGAATCAGAGGCTCCAACCTATACAATATGAGGCTTGCCAACTGTTCATAGATATCGAAGGCCAAGGAGCATAACTAGAACAAGTTGTCACTGCAACAGAACAACGCCTAGAGGGACCTGTCAACGAAGTTGTTATCCAAGAGTTCGTTGAACAGGAGGTCATGGCACAACAACAAGTCGAAGCAGCTTGAGCCAAGATCGAGACTTTTGAGGCAAAATTATCTAGATCAGAGTGACTCTGGACGAGTCACAGGTGAGTGTTGGGGGCATGTTGGCCCTTGACCAAGTTTTGAGGATCCTTGGTCATGTTTGACCTATTTTTGGGACTTCGACAGGCTGTCGAAGGTGGAGCGCAAGACGAGGTGGAGATCGCGAGATCTCGGCCCCATTTTAGGAATTTTGGGGATTTGGGATTATGTAATGGGTATGGGGATATCGGCCCATGGGTTTACCCATGTTTAGGCCCGATTTTGTAATGTATAAATAGATGCTAGGCGATGTAGTGAGCATATAGAGATACAGATATGAATGGCTAAGTGCAAATGAAAAGTCAATTGTAAGTGGTGTTGAGTGCAAGTAACAATTGTAAGTGCTTTGTGTATGTTTGCAAGGATGAGTGCAAGTGGTTGTAAGGGATTGTATGTAGACTTTGTGCGGTAACCTAGCTTGGGAAGGAGGATCTAGCGAAGAGTGTGCAGATCTCCTGTCCTATGCGAAGTTGATATGAAGGCTATGTGCATGTAAGAATATTGAAGAAAGTTACTAAAGAAGATGAAGAGTTGGTGGACATAGCCCCAAGGTGGGGGTGAACCATGTACATCCTATGTTTGGAATTCTTTGTGTGATGTATTGTTGTGTTTATGTATTTACTTGCTTAGTTCTTTGATATAGATAAATGATAGGTAGATCTGTTGTTGCTTTGTGCTTAATAGTGAGATTAAATGTTGGATCTGACCTGTGTGAATGTGCTTAGTGCTTGAATCTGCTAGATCTGATCTGTTTCGTCATGCTAAGTGCTTCTAGATGCTAGATCTGGTTGAATAATGTGATGCTCTGTAATTAGGGTATTTACCTGTGAAGTAGATACCGGTTAAACATTGATGAACTATATTTCTAAGTTCTTTTTCAAGGTGTTACAATCATAGATATTTGTCCCAACTAAGGTTGCAGACACTGGAGTCCTGCAACCATCCCTACCTCTACCTCAGGTGAGACTTCATCTGCTTCGTAGGTGTTGTCGAAAGGGCCAACAATTAGGATTTTGTTGGTGCGTTGTTGTAGCGTTGAACCCTGGGTCTGCCCCTGTGCCAACAACACTGCAGAAGGAGTTTTCTTATTATCCAAATGAAATGATCCAATCTTGTATTTATACTAATCTAGGCACCATTCTAGGGCGGACTTCTTATTTATGGGTCTTCAATTACTTTATTATTTTCCTGTGAGGTCGACTTCTCTTCCTGGATCTTCAACTTCTTCCTGGGAATTTTGTAATGGTGTCGATGAGTCTTCTTTTAATTTCTTGTGGAGAATGACTCCCGAAGTTGAAAATCTCCAACATATATTACATGCAGTGAAGAAATGGTGCCCTTACCTTATAGGAAGACACTTCAAGGTAAAAACATATACGATAGTTTGAAGTACTTCTTGGAACAACAACTATCTTCAGAAGAGAAATGAATATGGGCTACAAAGATGTTAGGTTATGACTTTGAAATTATCTAAAAAAAAGGAAAACAAACTGTGGTGGTAGATGCACTCTCAAGGAAAGAAGAACAAGACACAAAGGGCTTACTATGTGTTATTTTCATTATGCAATTTGATTAGGTGGAAGAAGCAAGGATAGAATGGAACAATATTAGAAGGCATGTGTAATGTCCCCCACCTCTTGATGAAGAGGTTGTGAGAGACTTAGTAGTATAGTTGTCCCCACTAGATTATAGTCTCATGCATTATGGGGACCAAGACACCCCAAAGCACTTACCTAAGCACAATGTTATAATTTTAAGTTGACTTTGGGAGAAAAGGTAAAATGAAGAAAAGAAAAGAACATGTGTGTAAAAGCTAGGAGTTAACCTCAGGGGTTAACCAACTCAATAGAGAATTAAATCAGGGGTATAAAAGAAAGGAAGGGCGCATCTCTCACTCATTCTAGATTATTATTACATTTTTCATTTGGGCCCTTGAGCACAAAGGAGTTTTGAGGGTTTTGATATTACAAACCCTAGAGATCAACTCGGTGGTGAAATATCCCACCTATATTGATCCAAGCTTGGTCTCAGGGGTGCAATACTCCTCCCACACCATTCTACAGCAGGTACAAGTTCCATCTATCAGCAAAGGAAGAGACATTGCGCAACATAAGGGGGTTTCCCGCAAGAGGGTGCACCATTTGAAGGAGAAGAGTTTGATCTAGGAAGAGGAGGAGTATTTTGGACATAAAGACTTATGATTTTTCTTTGTATGGTCTAGGCCATCATTTCTAGCCTATTCTGGAGGAGGTTTAGTTGTCATCTGATTTATCAAATCTTGGCACGAGTTGGAGAGATGGAGGGTGCACTGCATAAATGGGTTTCAACCATTTGGAGGGTCAGATATTCATTATTCAGCTTGAGGCTTCACCAAGGGGCTTGTCTTTCCCCGATCTATAGTTCCATCCATTATGGTAGAATTTGGAGGTATCTAGGAGGGAGGCCGAAATATTGAGTCTCTTCAACCATCCAGGAGGGTGCAACTCAGTTAGAGGTTTAATCCATTGGAGGATCATATATTCACCATTTATCTTGAGACTTCACCAAGGGGTTTTTCTTGCCCCGATCTATTATTCCAACCATTTTCATAGCATTTGGAGGTCTCTAAGAGGGAGGCCAAAATATTGAGTATATTTAGCTATCCAGAAGGGAACAACTCAACTAGGGGGGTTTGGATCTAGCTCTTGGAGGGAAAGAAATAAATATTGTTATTTTCATCAATTCATTGCATTGCCTTTGGAGGCTATTATCTTCAGTCTTGGCCATTTTGTAGAAACTATTATTCCATCTTGGATATTATTATGGCATTCTCCCATATATGTCGATCTATAGTATCAGGATCTCTCTATTATCTAAATAAAGGTCAGATATGAGCTATTGGTTCCATATTGGTGTTTCTTGTCATATCTTTCCATTTCCTTATGCTATATGTTTAGGTCTATGTCTTCATGCGTTGATCTCGTATACACAAACCCTAATGCGCAACTTCATGAAGTAAACCTACAAACACACAACTAAGCAACAAATAAACAGTTAAACAATCTTATCTCCAAGCAAAAAATTGGCTTGGGAACATTACAGTGGTATCATAGTGTTGATCCTCCCATCTAGTGGGGATTAGCGCATGCATAAGTTCAGTGGTATCTACATGGGAAGGCACATAAAATAGATAGGTCAAACATAGGCAAAAATGGAAGGTTCAGATGAGGACAGTGAGCCACATATTTTAGTGGGTATAGAAAAGGAGCTGAAAAACTCCATAGACAATACAGAGAGTACACTTGAGTTCCATTTACAGGGACAACAAGAGACAATGCACATGAGACAGTTTGAAATGAAGGAAACTTTGGAAATAATAAATGCCAATCAGGAGAAAATTGCAGCACTCATGTTATAGATGACACATGGTGGGAATGGTCCAAACAATTATGCAAACAAAGAAGCTAGTGATTCCCATGGGGGAACTAGATATCATCATGACCAGGAGATTCACTACCATGCAGAGGGACATATATTTGGAGGAGGGTCCTCTAGGGGGGAATCACGCAGTATAGTTACTCCTAGACCTTATATGCCTACTTTTTTGGATGGTCAGCCACAGGTTAACCACTTTAATGAAGTAGAAGACCACTTTGAGGAATATGCCAGGTAATATGAGGCCTTGAGTGCAGGATTCATGAGACAGGTGACATTGGACCAATATTGTGGTATCAAATGTTGGAGTTACTTCACACACACCTAGGATTTATTTTTCCTAAGGTTATTCCTTGTTTATTAGTCATAATTAGTCATTATCTAGTCTCCTATATTTTAGGTTAGAATATTCCATCTGCAAAATATTCTCTTTTAGTTGACACTTCAATTTGATTAGTTGAGTTGAGTTTAGATGTTGCATTGGTTTTGTCACCATGCAACATTGGGATCATCACCAACTCACTACTCTTTGTTCAGTCAGTTAACTGAAGACTAGTTGACTAGTTAACTCAGCTAGGTGGCAGTTCACTCACGTAACTGCCTGAGAGACTAGACTAGGTGGCAGTTTACTCTTGTAACTATTGGTGTGTGTCCAGATCAATCTAGACCACCACTATGTCTCATTATTTACTCATGTATCCTATATCTATTGTAAATTTTTCACTCTTTGAGTGTGGAATAACGGTTAATGAGAATTCTTCCATTCTTTCTCTCCTTCTTCTTCTTTCTCAAATTCTCTCTGCAAATGTGTATATTATTGTTTAGCTAGATCTATTATGTGTAGGTTCAACACATTTACATGGTATCATAGTCGACGGACTGCTAAACAAAAGCTACACCAAAACAATTTTGCAGGTACAAAAGATTGAAGATAACAAAAATGTGGATTATTTGCCAGAAATACTTCTCACGCCTCATAACTATTTGGAATGGAAGCCAAAAATTCTTCTTATGCTAAGATGCAGAGGCTTGTACCAAATAACTATGGCAATGGAAGTAGAGCTTGATTCTCTCGATGAGAAAAATGACTTTCTCGATAGAAAAGATATGGCCATAGGATGTATCCTCTATTTTATTTCTCCCGAAATTCTCCATCAAGTATATGATGACTCACAAGAATTCACTCCAAATGATTTATGGAGTAGATTGGAGGTTTTATTTTGGAATAAGGAAGAATGCATGAAAAATGTTAACAAGATAGAGAATGTAGAAAAGTCACTGGAAGATAAATCATCTCAGTTTGAAGAGCCTTCTACACAAGTATTTGAAAAAATTTGTATTCCAATCATTTGTATTCCATTTCAGATTTATATTCTGAAATCTATGTGGAATATATATGGCATGCATCTCCGGAGTCAGATGCAGACACTAATGCATGCACCATGCATGCATCTCAGGAGACAAAAAGGGAGCCGCGCACATCAGATGTCATTCTTATATTTTCTAAGAAACATTTGCAGAAACAAATTGGATATTTGAATTCCTCTCGGGAAAATATCCAATTTCAAAAAAACAATCGTCCGAAACGGAGTCCAGAAAGTGAAGTTATGATCGTTTTAAAATCAACAAAATTTCAGCATTTTTCTGGAAACGGCCGCACGGTTTTCAAAATTTCATCAAAAATTTATTTGGATATTATTCATTACAAGAAGATAAAGTGGATATGTGTGGAAATATCAATGATGCATATACTTCATCAGATCCGTGCAGACATCTACATCTTCAACAAAATCTTCAAAGAGCACAAACTTGCACAGTTGCGAGTCTTCTTGGAGTGAAGGACATGGTTGCTTAGCAATTGTTTTTTTGCTCCTTCTCATTTTTTATTTTATGCATTGTAATTTGAGGGGGAGTTTTGTTCCCATGAGGTTTTCCCTCTTTCCTCGTTTAGTTCAGTGTATCTTTTGTATTTGGGTACCTAACATGGCCTCATAGCCGAGACCCATTCTTTATTTTCACCATAGTGATGTTCAGGGGGGGGTGTTGGAGTTACTTCACACACACCTAAGATTTATTTTTCCTAAGATTATTCCTTTTTTATTAGTCATAATTAGTCATTATTCAGTCTCCTATATTTTAGGGGAGTATATTCCACCTGGAGAATATTCTCTTTCAGTTGACACTTCAATTTGACTAGTTGAGTTGAGTTTAAATATTGCATTGGTTTTGTCATCATGCAACATTGGGATCATCACCAACTCACTACTCTTTGTTCAGTCAGTTAACTAAAGACTACTTGGCTAGTTAACTCAGCTAGGTGGTAGTTCACTCTCGTAACTACCTAAGAGACTAGACTAGGTGGCAGTTTACTCTTGTAACTATTGGTGTGTGTCTAGATCAATCTAGACCACCACTATGGCTCATTACTTACTCATGTATCCTATATCTATTGTAAATTATTCACTCTTTGAGTGTGGAATAACGGTTAATGAGAATTCTTCCATTCTTTCTCTCCTTCTACTTTCTCAAATTCTCTCTGCAAATGTGTGTATTATTGTTTAGCTAGATCTATTCAGTGCAGGTTCAACACATTTACATGGTATCAGAGCCAATGGACTACTAAACAAAAGCTACACCAAAACAATTTTGCAGGTACAAAAGATTGAAGACAACAAAAATATGGATTATTCACTAGAAATACTTCTCACGCCTCATAACTATTTGGAATGGAAGCCAAAAATTCTTCTTATGCTCAGATGCAGAGGCTTGTACCAAATAACTATGGCAATGGAAGTAGAGCCTGATTCTGTCGATGAGAAAAATGATTTTCTCGATAGAAAAGATATGGCCATATGATGTATCCTCTATTTTATTTCTCCCGAAATTATCCATCAAGTACATGATGACTCACAAGAATTCACTCCAAATGATTTATGGAGCAGATTGGAGGTTTTATTTGGGAATAAGGAAGAATGCATGCAAAATGTTAACAAGATAGAGAATGTAGAAAAGCCACTGGAAGATAAATCATCTCAGTTTGAAGAGCCTTCTACACAAGTATTTACAAAAATTTGTATTCCAATAATTGAAGATGATGTCTACTCCATTTTGGATTTATTTTCTGAAATTCATGTGGAATATATATGGCATACATCTCCGGAGTCACATGCAGACATTGTTGCATGCACCATGCATGCATCTCAGGACACGAAAAGGGAGCCGCGCACATCAGACGTCATTATGATATTTTCTGACAAAAATTTGTAGAAAAAAATTAGATATTTGAATTCCTCTCGGGAAAATATCCAATTTCAAAAAAACAATCGTCCGAAATGGAGTCCGGAAAGTGAATTTATGATCGTTTTAAAATCAACAAAAATTCAGCATTTTTCTGAAAACGGCCGCACGGTTTTCAAAATTTCATCCAAAATTTATTTGGATATTATTCATTACAAGAATATAAAGTGGATATGTGTGAAAATATCAATGATGCATATACTTCATCAAATCCATGCAGACATCTACATCTTCAACAAAATCTTCAAATAGCACAAACTTGCACAGTTGCGAGGTCTTCTTGGAGTGAAGGACATGGTTGCTTAGCAACTGTTTTTCTGTTCCTTCTCATTTTTTATTTTATGCATTGTAATTTGAGGAGAGTTTTTGTTCCCATGAGGTTTTCCCTCTTTCCTTGTTTAGTTCAATGTATCTTTTGTATTTGGCTACCTAACATGGTCTCGTAGTCAGGACCCATTATTTATTTTCACCATAGTGATGTTCAGGGGGGGTGTTGGAGTTACTTCACACATACCTAGGATTTATTTTTCCTAAGGTTATTCCTTGTTTATTAGTCATAATTAGTCATAATCCAGTCTCCTATATTTTAGGGGAGAATATTCTCTTTCAGTTGACACTTCAATTTGACTAGTTGATTTGAGTTTAGATGTTGCATTGGTTTTGTCACCATGCAACATTGGGATCATCACCAACTCACTACTCTTTGTTCAGTCAGTTAATTGAAGACTAGTTGACTAGTTAACCCAGCTAGGTGGCAGTTCACTCCTGTAACTGCCTGAGAGACTAGACTAGGTGGCAGTTTACTCTTGTAACTGCTGGTGTGTGTCCAGATCAATCTAGACCACCACTATGGCTCATTAGTTACTCATATATCTTATATCTATTGTAAATTATTCACTCTTTGAGTGTGGAATAACGGTTAATGAGAATTATTCCATTCTTTCTCTCCTTCTTCTTTCTCAAATTATCTCTGCAAATGTGTGTATTATTGTTTAGCTAGATCTATTTTGTGTAGGTTCAACACATTTACATGGTATCAGCGCCGACAAACTGCTAAAAAAAAGCTACACCAAAACAATTTTGCAGGTACAAAAGATTGAAGACAACAAAAATATGGATTATTCACCAGAAATACTTCTCACGCCTCATAACTATTTGGAATGGAAGCCAAACATTCTGCTTATGCTCAGATGAAAAATCTTGTACCAAATAACTATGGAAATGGAAGTAGAGCCTGATTATGTCGATGAGAAAAATGACTTTCTCAATAGAAAAGATATGACCATAGGATGTATCCTCTATTTTATTTCTCCCAAAGTTCTCCATCAAGTATATGATGACTCACAAGAATTCACTCCAAATGATTTATGGAGAATATTGGAGGTTTTATTTGGGAATAAGGAAGAATGCATGAAAAATGTTAACAAGATAAAGAATGTAGAAAATCCACTGGAAGATAAATCATCTTAGTTTGAAGAGCCTTCTACACAAGTATTTGCAGAAATTTGTATTCCAATAATTGAAGATGATGTCTACTCCATTTCAAATTTATTTTCTGAAATTCATGTGGAATATATATGGCATGTATCTCCAGAGTCACATGCAGACATTGTTGCATGCACCATGCATGCATCTCAGGAGAAAAAAAGGGAGCCACGCACATCAGACGTCATTCTGATATTTTCTTAGAAACATTTGTAGAAACAAATTGGATATTTGAATTCCTCTCGGGAAAATATCCAATTTCAAAAAACAAATCGTCCGAAATGGAGTTCGGAAAGTGAAGTTATGATCGTTTTAAAATCAACAAAAATTCAGCATTTTTCTGGAAACAGCCGCACGGTTTTCAAAATTTCATCTAAAATTTATTTGGATATTATTCATTACAAGAAGATAAAGTGGATATGTGTGGAAATATCAATGATGCATATACTTCATCAAATCCATGCGACATCTACATCTTCAACAAAATCTTCAAAGAGCACAAACTTTCATAGTTGCGAGGTCTTCTTGGAGTGAAGGACATGGTTGCTTAACAACTGTTTTTTTTGTTCCTTCTCATTTTTTATTTTATGCATTGTAATTTGAGGGGGGGGTT
>SNQJ01S0020296.1:68586-79238 GCA_010110895.2 Picea sitchensis
GCCTATGGTTGGGTGACAATTATGTGACATTGTCTATGGTCAAACGAGCATACCAAAATTTCAACATCGAAAGGCTAAGCTCCCCTTTGGAACAAGACCCCTATATTTGGTCCAAAGACAGAAGACAACAAGTGGTTACTACTTTCCATATAGATATAATTGAATCAATCAAGAGAGAGAGAGAAGAAGAATGTAGTGCACCTTGCTGCGATGTTCATCCTTGCTACTCCAATCCTGACGCTTGGTATCCAAGATCCTCAATGTAAATTAAATCCTGCAAGGACTAGAAAATGAAATCTTCCTCCTACTCTAGATGATTAGATAAAGTAAATCTAATCTATGAATAATGAAATGACAATAAAAAATAAAATATAGAAAATATGAACTTGAAGGGAATAGGCCAAGTTGATATTAATTGGAAAGCCAAAGAAGACACTTACAAAGAATGATTCACAATGAAAAACTTCTCCAAGATATCCTCTCCTAGACCTTGCATGAATCTTGACATCAAAGTGTTGAATTCTTCCTCCATAATGAAAGGTTTGATACCTCTAATCTTCCTCCTTCACCTTGGAAGTACCTTCAATATATAGGCTTTGAGAGGTACAACCACCATGAGAAAATGAAGGATATGGTTGAGGATATGGCTCATTAAAGTTGGAATCANTTCCTCCATAATGAAAGGTTTGATACCTCTAATCTTCCTCCTTCACCTTGGAAGTACCTTCAATATATAGGCTTTGAGAGGTACAACCACCATGAGAAAATGAAGGATATGGTTGAGGATATGGCTCATTAAAGTTGGAATCAGATCCTAAGATGAATCCATAGCATAGGGCTCGAACACAACCAACCTCATCCCAAGAGATCTGGCCCTTAAGAAAAGGTGGGGAATCCTATGATTCCCTCTAACCAAAAGTGGTGCTCCCCCTTAGTTAGAGACAGAGCGCCAGTTGAAAAAATTGTAACTCCCTTAACATGGAAAGGGGAGCACTAGTGCTCCCTATATATGGGCAAGGGGGCACCACCCTTCATAAAATGCCCAAAAATGGTCGATTTGTCCAAGAAAAATGTGTGTTTTGACCTTGAAATGATGTGTTTCTTCCTCCAATATGACTTAGGGGTCATGGAAAATGTTTTTCATGGTGTCAATTTTTTGTGGCACTTATAAAAGTGCATGCAACACTTGGTAAGGTGCATATGATACTTGCGACAGTGCATGTGACACTTAACAAGGTGCATACGTCACTTTGCAACATTTGCGACACTTAGGGTGCGAAACTCAAGTGTGACATTTTGGTGTGTAACAGATTCCCCCTAAAGTGTGAGGTCATAAGAGAAATTGATGGCCGAAAAAATTTACAATTTCTTCAATACAAGGGTGTTGGAGTAGGAGAAACTAGCAGAAGATGCAAACAATCATCAGTCAATATAAAAATATGTTCCATTTCCGAGGTAGGCCTACATATGCTCAGAATATGAGATGAATCAAAGCATGGTTTCTGACCAATACACTATTTATCCATGAAAATATTGACTAAGTATATGGCCACCAGAGATACAATGTGGATCCATACCTACATGACATGAACTGATCGCAACCACAAAAAATACACAGTGGAGCTACGAGATGACAAAAAATAGCCACAAATCAATATAATGTGGATCTATGTGACAGTATATATATCAGTAAGATTATTAGCATGGTGATTGCACTGAAATATTTTACATGCTCAAATGATCTCCATCGCATCCACGGAAAATCACATAACAGAGTAAGCACCCAACCCAAGGTCTTTGTCCCAATCCTGATGCGGTACAAATCTAGTCATGTGAATAGATTATTTTATGTTAAACATGGCAGAAACCACTTGATTACTGATCATTGATGTAAACCATTAACAAGTGCGATGGAAATTACCAATGATGACAATGACTCCCAAGGTATCCTAGTACATTCCAGTGAATGTGAATAAATGAGTTGAGATCGAACATTCATGGAATCATCCAATCAGAGGTCAATGATGTAAACATATTTTTGGAAGAGAGGAGGCATGCATGTCCCAAGGTACTAACTAGCTTCTAAGTCTAATTCTTGGATAATGCGCTGAAGTTGACAAGAAAAGAATCATCGAAGGAGGGCCTTGATGTATCCCCCATCATCAACATGAAACTAACACAAGAAAGTGATGAGAGATGGTGAATCAAATGAATATGGACTGACACATGAAACATCAATTGGTAGTACTGCAGATGGATGGTTTGAAGTGAAAATTCCCTTGAACGTGATGAGGCACGAAAACTGACATGGCAGCATTGACTCAATGAGTACAAATAACAAAATGTGACAACAAATAAGAGCACTCTTCGACTGGTACAAAAAAGTATAGCGACACATGGAATTGGTATGACTCGGAGACAAGTAGATTACCCAACTATAAGATTAGATGCAAATAGGTTCCATGTTCAAGGAAGAAAATAGTTGCCATAAAGGATTCCAAAAAATTGACCCACTTCCTTCAATTTTCCCCCATCCAGATAGATGAGTACCTCTTTCTTTTTAAATGAACTTGAGGAGGATAATAGATGCTTGATATAGCTCATATTCGATGAGTCCCTTGACATATTTTTAACGAACCTAAAGAAGGAGGGTTCGGTCCCAGGTGGGTCCTAGAGATGGGACTCACATAGGTCTTTCGATGGATAGTTTTATGAGCCCAAAGAAAGTAATCTCAATGTTTTTTCACATTTAAAGAGTCTGAAAAGAACAAAAAGATGACTCCATCGATGAACTTTTCTTAAATTTAGTCTCCTAAGCCCAAAAATGTGTAAAACAATATAGGGGAGAACTCTTCTAATCATGATTGATTAGAGTATTCATTTTTTGTAATTAGTCTCGCGAGGTAGAAAAAGAGATAAACTACCACTAAAAATATTCCCTTTCAAACCTTTTAACGAGTGTGAAAGGAAGAAAGCTCACTCGAAAATATTTTCATGTTTATGGAGTCTGAAAAGAGCTTAAAGGAAACTCCAAAGAGTTCCTTTTTCGTATAGCTTTTACAAGTCTGAAAAAGAGATAAAAGTATACTCAATAACATATTCTCATGTATTAACGAGCATGAGAAAGAACAAATATTGAGCTCGATACTTTCCAACGTAATGTCCAAAGGTTTCGAATGGAACCCATGGATAGTTGGTACTTTTCCCCCAGCTACGTGATTGAAGCTAGTGGCTTCGTTACATCATGATGTTTTGGAGACCTACCCCCCCAAGATTCACTTCATCCATCGACTCTTATCCTAACGCCAAATTGTATACCCAATAGACTCCTGGTTATTAATAGGAAAATATTTACCAGAGGAAGAAAGAGGATCAACTGACATAGGCAGATGAAATAAAGGTTACGAGATCTATTGAAAGACTCGACTCAACATTTACAAGATCTGGAAAAAGACTCAATTCAATATTTACAAGATCTAGAAAAAGACTCGACTCAACGGGAGAGGCGGTTGTTTCATTTTTTAACGAGCTTGACACAAGAAAAGAACTTTTCTCATGAACTTTGGGTTCGATTCCTAGACCTTTGTTTCATTTTTTAATGAGCTTGTCATAGAGAAGAAAACTATTCTTGCAAGTTAGGTTTCATTTTTACACAAGATTGAAACTCGAAAAATTGTACTTGGGGCCCTCTATTTATTTTTTTAACGAGCTTGACACAGAAACAAGAACTCTGCTTGAACACGGTTTCATTTTTTAATGAGATTGAAATTAGTAAATAAAATATGCTCAAAGAACTCTACTTGATCATGGATTTCAAGAGGACAATGCTCTGGAAGGAATACATGTCAAGGGACAAAACTCAATCATGGCTTCCAAGAGATGTTCTCTAGATGGTTGAACCACACTCTGGAAAGAATACATGTCGAGGGTCGCGATAAGGGTAGGGAGATCAGGATCTAATAGCCCTATCAAAGAGATCGCCATGTCAACTACCAGATCTAAATCAGAAGAATGGAGAGATTCCTTCTCATTTGGAGTTGAATGCATGGGACGGGTTTCCACATAATTGACTTGTGGTGAGGAATATGTCGCTTGAATTTTAAGATCGTTTAGGGAATTTGGATGATTGACCATCATATGAGGGCCAATGAATGAAATTTGGTCTATGGTCACTATGTTTCCATTGTGAGAGAAACATATAATTCGAAATATTGTGGACAGAAGAGCCTTCATAGCATAAACTTAGTCTCACCCGAGGAGAAAATTAAAATCCAAGGGGTCATGGACTACCATTACATCAATATAGATAGTTTTCCCTCCTAAATTAACAGGAAAATGAGGAAGGATCCCTAAAGGTTGACTAGCCCTTCTGTTAAAATCCAACAGATTCTGAGTCACCGGCGCAAGTTGAGGAGAACCTAAAGCTTTCCAAGCAATGGAGTATAAAATACTAATTGATGCACCTTCGTCTATGATAGTCTAAAGGACACTCCTAACACAAACCTAAAAAATGATTTGGAAAGGTATGTAGGAAGGAAGATGAGTTTTGTTTAGCCCTTGCCAATTGAAATGAATGGCCTCATTAGTCAGAGAGGATTTCATTGGAATGCATGTAGTTCCCCCTTGTCCAGAAGAATCTGTAGAAACAAGAAATACCTAAGAGACATCCTCACTCTTCCTAGAAGGAGTGGGATCGACCAAGGGTGGTATTGGATTGACCACTTTAACTTCACTCTCCAAGAGGAGAGTGGGATCGATCGAAGGTGAAATCAAATCGACCACTTGATCAACCAGATCAATAGATGATGGAACCAAATTGACTACCTGGTCAAAAAGATTGTTTGATGATGGAACTGGATTGACCAGTTCATCAACCAATGGAAGGTTAGGAGATGGAAGTTGTTGTTGGACATCAAAAATATTTTCAAACATATATGAAGCCTCATCCATACGAGGGCAGAGGTAATTGCGGTGCATCTCCTTACATAACAAGCAAGGAAACTTGAATTTACCCTTCTTACTTCCAACTTGATTATCACTAGTTGATGGTTTGTCACCAACATGACCTGCAGTGACCAACAATGTGGGTTGAGAACCCTCATACCACACTTCTACAACTTTCGAAATGCCAAGGAAATCCTTAAGAAGGTGGTCACTCTTACAAATCCTACAACATAATTTGGGCTTGTGATGTGTCTTGATAGACTTGTCAACATTATCAACACTCCCAGCATGATGAACAATGGTTGTTTGATCGCTTCCAACATGTCCTGCAATGGTTGGAAGTTTTTCTTCTAGATTATTTTTCTTCTTCTTATCCACCTGGTTACTAGCTATAAATATTTCATTGGGAAAAGAGGAAGAACGGGAATAATTACCTACGGGAAAAGAAGGCATAATATCAACATGAGGTTGATGGTCCTGGCATGGAGTACTTTCATACGAAGCACTAGGACCATTTGCATTCACCGAAGTGGAAAACAACTAGACCGGTAACCCAATAGTGAGTCCAAGAAGAGTCAAAGTAGCAATATAAGGAGGACCAATGTGTCCCATAGAAGGATAAACAAATGGTATCCCATAAAAATGGGTTCCTTCGTTGGTAGTCCCAGGAGCTGATGCCATAGACACAGACTCAACCCTAAGGGATTTCTAGGGAAAAACAAACACCAGACGCTAAAAATCTAGGAAGCAAACCAAACAAACAAACCTTTTCACAGTGAACGCACTAATTGGTGATGAAATCCAATGTCATAGGATCAATAAGAAAAATGGGTTGAGATAGAGAGGGTGGATCAGTTACGTTGGCGACTTGATTAACAAACTTACACCTTGGTGCAAGTTCCATCATGGTCTATCCATGGGTTACCCTCCAAGGAGCATGAGTGAGTTTGACCAACGTCTGACCTAGATACAACAAATACTCCCCTTCATCATCACCTTGTGTAGGAACCCTAAAGATAAAGGCCGCTAATGTTACCAACTCCTATTCATCCTCCGAGCGGGTATAGTCGACAGTCGGGATCGAACGTATGGATAGGATATCAAGTCTAAAATTATTCTAGAGGATTGAAGACAAGAGGACCAATAAAATATAGAGGACCTCGAATGGATTCAATATTCATGAAGCACCAAGATCTAATGAAACCAGTGGCACTTCAAGAAGAACCCCCAATATATAATCTTTTCACTACGTTTGGTTAAGCTTCGGAGGGGTAATATCCACTACTCTCTCACACACAACCTCATGTTTAACCCCTATGTGAGAGGGGGGTCTTGGCTATGCTTATATGGAAATTGTGTTTTTTCTCCCTATCAAAAGATTCTATGTTTGTTAATGGATTTGGAAATTTATTCTTAACACCTATTCCAAAGCCCTACACTTAAGCTTTGTAGGTTTTCATATCCCTAGAAAGAAAATTTCTAGATAGATTTTAATTAGAGTTTTGATTTTTAGGTTGTTCTTTACTCAAGGGTATGGAAGTGAAATTGATGATATTTTTGACTTCAACTCCAAAAGAGTGAAACATAATGAGATGCAAAGCTTTATGTTCAATGAAATGTATCTATGGAAAGGAGAAGAGTCTTTTTCCATTCCTAAATGCATAAACCCAATGCAGTTTACCAAATGAAAACTACAAGCATGTACCACCCAAAACTTTGAATGCAATCAATTTATGCTCATTTGATTATAATTGCAATGAACCTAAATCAAATGTAAGTTCTTTCTGCATCCTTACTTTCAATGAAAGAATCCAATACAGATACAAATGAATATGAAGTAAAAAGATTGAATAAGAAATGCACTCAAAATTGACGATAACTAAGAGAAACTAAGTGTGAAATAAATCGATCAATTAAGAACTCAAAAAGTCTATAATAAAGCACAATGTCAGAATGCCTCCAACTAGAACCCAAACAATGAAAAGAGAAAAATATAATCACTCAAAAATCCTTAAAAATGAGCAGCAGGAAAATACATTCAAGCCAGGTTGTGTTAAGAAAAATAATCTCAATCCTTCAAAAGAGAGAGATGTTCTAAAGAAGATTGAAAAGAAACTCAATACCAATCAAACCTTTACAAACTTCTTCCAATCAATCAGATAATTTAAAACATCACGAGACAAAGACCAAACCAGTGAAAAGCAAGGTGAACCAATCTCACAACTTAGAAGAGGTTTGAAATCTCAACAAAGATAAAAATGAGTGATAAGTATCAAATTCTCAAGCCAAACAAATTCAAAGACAAACCATGAGTCTATAGGCAAAAAGGCCCTCAAAATCAAACTGAGAAAAGCAAGGAAGAAAGAGGAAAAAACACCTAAAAGAGGATATTAGTTCTCTATTCTCAAAGAGACAGAGCACCAATGAAGAGAATGGTGCTCCCTAGGAGGCTTATGGGAGTGCCAATCATAAGAATGTTTCCCTCTAGTAGGCTTATGGGAGATCTAGTCAACTAAGTGGCACTCTGATGTACACTACATGGGAGGGATAGTTTCTGAAAGTTCAAAAATGACTTCCACGGGCTCAAAATCAACAAAGACTCGGTCAATGGCTTTGTAAAATATTCAACGAGGAAGAGGGAAGGGGAAATATACCGGAATGAAGCATCAAACAAACAAGATCGAATCACAAGCAATGGATTTAAGACGAAAAAGAGGAAAAACTAGTCAAAGTTCCTCTCCAGTGGATTCGCCATTTTTCTGTTGTGAGAAATCTTACCATGTGGACAAGATAAGCTCCCCTTTGGACCAAGACCCCTATCTTTGGTCCAAAGAAAAAATAGAACAAGTGGTTACTAATTTCCCTATAGATATAACTAAATCAATAAAGCAAGAGAGAGAAGAAGAATGTAGTGCACATTGTTGTGATGTTCGTCCTCGGTTCTCCAATCCCAGTGCTTGGTCTCCAAGCTCCTAAATGAAACTAAAATCCTAAAAGGACTAGAAAATTAACTCTTCCTCCTACTCTAGATGATTATATAAAGAAAATATATCTACGAATATTAAAATGACAATAGACAAGCAAATGTAAAATACATGAACTTGAAGGGAATAGGCCAAGTTGAAGAACTTCTCGAAGCTCTCGTCGTCCATTCCTTGAATGAATCTTGACATCAAAACGTTGAATTCTTCCTCCAGAATAAAAGGTTTAATACCTATAATCTTCCTCCTTCCCCTTGGAAATACCTTCAATATATAGGCTTTGAGAGGTACAAACACCATGAGAAAATGAAGTATATGGTTAAGGATATGGCTCTTTAAGTTTGGGATAATATCTTAAGATGAAGCCATAGCATAGGGTTCGAACACAACCAAACTCATCCCAAGAGATTTGGCCCTTAGGAAAAGGTGGGGAATCCCATGATTCCCTCTAACCGAAAGTGGCACTCCCCCTTAGTTAGAGATAGAGAGTCAGTTGCCAAAAGTGGTGCTCCCTTAACATGGCAAGGAGAGCACCGATGCTCTCTATACATGGGAAGGGGGGCGCCACCCTTCATAAAATTTCCCAAAATGGTCGATTTTTCGAGGAAAAAGGCGTGTTTTGACCTTGAAATGATGGGTTTCTTCCTCTAATATGACTTAGGGGTCATGGAAAATGTCTTTCATGCTGTCAAAGGGTTGTGACACTTGGTAAGGTTCATATGACACTTCTGACAGTGCATGCAACACTTAACAAGGTGCATACATCACTTTGAGACACTTAGGGTGAAAAAATTAAGTGTGACATTTTGGTGTGTAACAATTGTGGAAGGAGTTTCATGGAGAAGAGGTGCAACCAAGGAGAGGGCACACTTGTGTGTTGAGAAGGCTGCTACAGGAAAGGGTGCACCAGTGAGGAAATGAGGGTGCACTTTTGTGGAACATTTCTCAAGACAAAGAGAATAACAGGGATTCTCTTATCAAGAGAAAGAGGTACACACTTCAAGGTAGCAGGATGCTACAGGAAGGGGCACAAATCTATAGGATAAGGGAACATATCTCAAGTTTCGTTGGCACATGGTTCAAGGAATTTTTTGCAGTCAATTAGAGCTAAGTTGGTTTATTTTCCTTGCTGTAATTTTTATATTTTAACTCCATTATAAATATGCTCTCTTACCGGTTTTCCGCAAGGGAGTTTTTCCAGGATCATGTTGACCAAAAACCCATGTGTTAATTTTTCATGTATGCTTAGTTATTATCAATTGTAAGTAGTTAAATATATAGAGGGTATTTGATGTTTTGAGCTATATGCATGTGCTAACTTTTATAGTAGCCTAAACCATATTTTAACCCATGCAAAGAAATCCTCAAAAGGGCATCAAATCACAATACTAAAGGCATATTCATGGGGGCGGAATATAAAACTTGTTAGCAGCCTTCAAACAACAACTAGGACATATTCGATTGCTTCTAGAACTAGGACATTAAACAGTCTTGTAGCAACCTATGAGAAACAATCTTGAGTTGGTTGTTTTGGACAACAAGATAACTGTCCTATAACAGTGAGTCAAAATAGCTTGAAACCCCTTGTTTTTAGTTCCCAACAACAGGTCAAATATAGACTTGTGTTGGAAGCCTTTAGTACCTCAGAAATATTCATGGTATTAGAGCCAAAGGGCTAAGTGTCGGCTGATTTTTTGCAATATACAATGGGAATAATTTTTGGACAGTTTGTATAGCCTCTTTTCACACTTGTGTGTTGCGCTTTGAGGTTGTTTTATTTTGTAGAGTTTAGCATTAGTTTGGGATTTAGTGGGTAGTTGTGTCGGTGACATAGATGAGAGCAAAGGATAGGATAGATGGTGCTAACAACTGGTCCCCTTGGAAGACCAAAATTGTGTTTGTCTTGGAGGATCTTGAACTATGGGATATAGTTCATGCTCTAGTAGTTCTTCCTCTTGTTATTGCTCCATTGTTGGTAGCAGAGTTTAGGAAGAGGAACACCAAGGAAAAGAGAACAATCATACCATGTCATACCATGTCAAACCTCATTTGACTAGTAAGGAGTTTTCTTTTGAGATGTGGGACTCATTATGCAAACTCTACCAGAGTCCTAAATTCCTAATCAGAACTAGAAGATGGTTCTTCGAGAGAATATTAGGAGGATTAAGTTGCTCAAGTCATATTTGATTACCTCATACCTTGGGAGATTTACTCAAACTTGTTATGAGTTGGTGGAAGTTGGTGAGAAAGTGGATCCCATGGTTTTGGTGAGGACAACCTTAAATGGCTTCTCCAAACCTTGGGATACTTTTGTGCAAGGCATTGTGGCTAGGGAGGCTATTCCCAATTGGTAGAGACTCTAGGATGACTTCGTGCAGGAGGAAATGAGATCTAGCTCTGGATATACTAGCCAGAAACATGTTGGAGAGGGTGAGGAGGATCTTTCTCTTTACACAAAGGGAAAAAGGAAGATCGGTTAGGGTGTTAGATAAGGTCCCAAGGGTGGGGCCAAGCCATAAAAGAGTGGTAGTGGGAAGGAAAGATACAAGAGAAAAGTGAGATGTTTTGATTTTGGAGATATGGGGAACTATGTTGGAAAGTGTCCCAAGAAGAAGAAGAAGAAGCAGGATGGCACAACAACGACAACAGAGGAGCATGAATTCAGTTCTCAGTTTGAGAGGGAGTGAGATCTCATAGGTTGTTGTTTGACAGTTTGGACACCATCCA
>SNQJ01S0020296.1:79248-103251 GCA_010110895.2 Picea sitchensis
AAAGAAGGCTGAAATTCAAGGGAGGATAAATTCTTTTGATGATGCTTTCTAAGGTATGTTATTTACAGGTCATCTCACCATTTTCACAATAAATTATTTTCTAGAATGATTCAGACTGCCAAATCAGGAGGTTGTTGAGGAAAAATATTCAAGTAGCTATGATAAAAATTTCAGCTTGTGGGTCATTGTATTTTTGGAGTTACACTATGTGAAAAATAGGGTTTGTGGCTAGTCTTGAAACTGGTCTAAAATAGGTGTTTCGGGTAACAACATCATAACTTCTTCATAACATATCCAAATTAAGTAAGAACAAATGTATTGGTTAGAGTACAGTATGTAGTATGTTTTATACCATTTATAGATCTATACAACAAATATTATGTGTGTGGCATTCTCTACAATTTTGATCTCTAGAATACGACATAATTCATCAAGGTATGACATTTTTTTTGTAACTCCTTTTCTTAGAGGTTCCAAGTAGTGAAATCTGGAGGAATTGCATAAAATACACTGAAGAAAATTGTGTACCATTTTCATATTTTTATTCATTACAGGTACATAGTTATGATTATTACAAGTTAGGGTTGTTGACTAATCCAAAATTAGTCATGTGAGACTAAAGTAAAGTTTGATGAAAATGTTAATCTCTTGTTGTTAAAGTTAATTGAGGTTTGCAGGTATGTAATCATATACACCAGGTCTGTTACATAGTTACAAATCATATTTGGATGATGAAATTGATGAGGGCTTTTGGTTGAGGTACATGTTGGGTACATGGTTGAGACAAGTAGTTGATGAGTTGGCACATACAGGAGGTGTATAGTTTATGATGTTGGTACATATTGATGAGTCATAGTTGATGAGTAGTTGATGCATGATTTCTACATACTCGATGCATGGTTGATGCACTTTTTTATGGTACATGTTGTTTGGTATA
The DNA here is from genome assembly GCA_010110895.2 of Picea sitchensis. Classification (NCBI taxonomy): domain Eukaryota; kingdom Viridiplantae; phylum Streptophyta; class Pinopsida; order Pinales; family Pinaceae; genus Picea; species Picea sitchensis. The sequence continues at coordinate 80,186 of SNQJ01S0020296.1, forward strand.
GGTTATTACAGGTTGTTTGGACATGTTATTTGTACAGGTTTGGTGCATGGTTGATGAACTTGTTTATGGTACAAGTTGATGTATAGTTTTATGTATGATACATGTTGGCATGGGTTATTGGTATAGGTTGTTACATGTTTTTTTGTGCAAGTTGATTGGTACAGGTTTACAACAATATATCTCACAGTGATAGTGTGACAATGGTTCCATCATTCTACTTATATTTCAGGGCAGTTGGATGGGGCAAGGACAGGTGGTTGTAGCCACCTTTCGATTGTAGCCAGAGAACATAGGGGGTTGTATCCTCCTTCTTGTTGTAGCCATAGAATTGGGGAGTTGGAGCTTCCCTCAGGTTGTAGACTGAGAAACTAGGGGGTTGGAGCCTCCTTCCAGTTGCAGTAGGAAAACAAAGGAAGTTGGTGATTCCAATGAATGTAATTCTTAAAGACATATAAGAAAAAACATTATGTGGTTTTCTCCCACTTTGGGTTTCCATGTAAAAAACTTGGTGTATTGTGTATGATTTCTCATTTGTTCATTGTTTATTTACTCTGCAACTATTGGATGATAATGCTACATTGATATAACAATTGCATTTTATGGTTAAAAATGATTATATTTCTCTATTATTGATTCACCGCCCCTCTCAGTAATCCAAAATTTTTTGCATTCTTGTGTTTGGTAGTGAAATAAAGAAACTCGTCTCCTTCCCGTAAATAGAAGTTCATCGAAAGAAAAGTTTTTTTATAATTTTTTTACTTATTTGGGATTCGATTCACAACATCATTAGTTTCACTCTCATTCAACTTTGTGTAAAGAACAACCACTAAAATCAATGCTAATTAAAAATCAATCTAAAGACTTTTTATTTTTTAATCTCTTTACACCAACAATAGACTAGGACTAGCACTTTGGAATAGTTTGTGAGAATAACTCTCCAAAGCATTCAATACAAACTCAGAATCTTTCGATAGGGAGAGTAAATCCAATTTTCGTATAAGCATAGTTGGGATCCCCCTCCCACACAAGGGTTATGCACGAGGTCACTTTCGAGAGAGAAACATAGATTATCCCTCTAAGGCTTAACCGTTCATAGTAGTCAGATCGTATATTGGGGGTTCTTCTTGAGCTTCAACTGTCTTCATTTGATCTGGGAGCTTCATGAATTCCGAATCCATTTGGGGTCCTCTGGATTTTTACCGATCGACTTATCCTTAGTTCTCTTGAAGGATTTAGGACTTGATATCCTACCCATACGCTCGGACTTGAATTTCAACTGTACTCTCCTAGAGGATGACTACGATTTGGTGTCCTTAGTAGCCACAATATTTAGGGTCCTTACATGAGGTGAAAGTATTCGTCGTACCTGGAACAAAAATTGGTCAAACTCACTCAAGCTCCCTAGAGGGTAACCCACGGGTAAAACCATGAGGAAGCTTGCACCAAGGTGTAAGTCCGTTAAGAAGGTCACCAATGTAACTGATCCACCCTCTCATATCCTAGCCCCTTTCTCACTTTGATCACTGGATGTTGGATTTCATCACCAACTAGTATGTTCATTGAGAGAAGGTATTGTTTTCTTGTTGGTTTTTCTAGATTTTTAGCGAGTGTTGTATATTTACTTAATTGTCTTTCAAAATTGAGACTGTAGATGATAAAGGTCTTCATAGATCACGTAGGATGCAAGGGATTCCTCCAGAAGTCTACAAACCCTTACCTCTTTTAAATTATGAACTTGATTTCTTATGCGGATTAATTCTTTTATTTTCTTCAACACTTTGATTCCATCTTAATACACTTCAACAATACCAAATCATAACCGAATATCAATAACTATGAAGATAAGTAAGCATGCACATCAACAACGCATATACCCTGGGGAAACCCTGTACAAAGAGAAAAAACCCAGCAAACGATATTCCTTTATTGCATTAATAATTTAAGATCACTTACAAATATCCACCATGACTGTTCTTCTCTTAAAGAGATTTCCAAGATGACTCTGACCTGACAAAGACCTAAGATACCTTGCTGAAATACACCTATGATATGCTACCTCTATTGTTGATATACAACACTGGTATGCTTCTTTGGTATGTTTCCTCTTTATCACTGATATGTGCCTCTATTGCTTCACCCTTAACCTGCATATCAAAAATTTTGTTGAAGAGAGGGGTCGACCTCTACTTATATAGGCTGAAGAGGAGAAGAGGAGAGGCTCGAAATAGTAACTTGTTTGCATGATTTAATCGTAAATCAGCTTCATACTTTAGTTCGAACTTAGAACTAGTCTTGAGACTGGTATACTTTAGTTCGAAAATATAACTAAACTTGAGACTTCAGTTACAACTCAACATTGCACTTTAGTTCTTTTAGCACTAGGAATCACCCTCAGATTGCATAGAAGGTAAGCCCAGTACCCATCAGGTTATGTGTAAATGTAAATGAGTTTTAAAGAGGTCAAATGGACAAGACTCAAGATAATAATTTTCTAACTCAGAAATATGGGCTAGCATGCACAAGAAATTGAGGTATTGACTAACTTCAATCAGTAAGTGGGAGTAAAGGTGAATAGAGGGAAGACTTTGGTGAGAAAAATGTAGAGTTTTTCTATGGACATCAGGTCTTCAAGCAACCTAAGGAATAAAAAATCAAACACAAGATCTTCTTGAGTTCAAATTTTATGGACACTAAAGAAACATCATAATAATATTATATTCAAACATCCATCATAATATCACTACAACAATTCATGTGAATCTTTCAAGCATGAATACTTCAGAATCATAGGCAAATAAGCTGGAGTAAAAAGTTGGCTTCTATTAATCAAGATGTCTCAAATCAAGTACATAACCAGTTCACAGAAGCTTCATCAAAATATTACAACATAAGGGAGCCTATCTCAATCATTCGAACCTACTAAAGCATTAAGATTATCTATTTATAACAAAATGGAAGGAAACAACTGGAAGTGTGAGTTGGCCTTCCTCCCATGAAAATCTCCAAGTAATTATTTTATCTAACAGCTTAAACTAATAACTGTGCTATAAAAAGGGAAAGTGTTGGCCACTAATCCAACCAACTTTGAACTGACCTGATCTTCTTTGATGTGCATCTTCCTACATGCCAAGTGTCCTTCAGAGGCTTGTAACTGTCATCATGCTGCCAGCTGCTATCTATGCCTTTCTCCACATCATCACCCATTCACAAAGATGATAGTTCAACCCCCCTTGATTCCTGGTACCTTTTTGTAGCACTCTGGGTAGCAAGCCTTTGTAGCGCCTTTACCAAATTCCCTGTGATTCTGTAGTGCAACCTTCAAAATTTTCGTAGCGCCCCACCTGTGTGCCTCTGTGCAGAATTTGCCCTCTGTCCAAAATTTTGGTAGTGCCTTCATGTGTGTCTACATGCAATTTGGGTAGCACCTCGACTAAATTCACAGCAACACATGTCAATGCTGATATATTTGGTATCACCCTCAGGAAGTTAACAGCGCCATCGCTACACCATTCTTAGGCGATTAGGCAGCGTTATAGGTAGCAGACTGATAGAACATGAAAACAAGAAAATTTTGTAGCGCCATAGTGCTACGGAATGTCTGTGCTACTACTGTTGAAGAGATTAACTTTTGCAGAACACCAAAACTCTAAGCAGTATGCATTAGAAGCCTGTATAGCCTGTATAGGTGGAAAAAGTAGTATTTCCTTAATTACTTATCCTTTCAAAAAGGGGCCATTCTCAAAAATGCAGCTCACTTTTCACCAATCACTTCATCAACCTAACACTCCTTCTTGTGGAAGGAGGACTTCCCTTTGGTACAACAACATGCTTCCCTTTAGAAGTAACATGCTTCTTCACTGGAGCTATGCTTTCCTTGGCTACTGGCTTCTCCTTTTCAATAGCAGCTTCAACCAACACATTCAAGTTTCTTTGAGCCATCTCATCTTGGAATTGTTGCAACTTTGCTTTGAGATTTTTGTTCTGAGACTGAAAGTCTTTGTTTTCCGTATAGAGGTTCTTGAGTTGCCTATGAAGAGGTTGGGCTCTTCTTGTTGTGAATATTGCTAAGTCAAGCGTGTGGCTATAGCCATCCATGAGTTCTTTCATCTTAATTCTTTCAGATAGGGCTTCAAATTTCAGACAAGCCACCTCCTTTCTAGCTTCCCTGAGTTGTTTAATCAATCTTTTGAAGGTTTGGTTGCAAGGTGGATTGGCGATGTGGACAGTCTCAACACACTTTTTTATGGCTTCATCTTCTTTTTTCACAGGGATTACTTCTTTTATCACAATAGGCTTCTCAATTCCTTTGACCTTATCTTTATTCTCCTTTAGAATGGAGACCGTTGGTAGAACCTGTTCTTCAACTGCCCCTTTGAGAGTTGATGACCTTGTGAAAGGCCTTCTGATCTTGGTGCTAGTTGTTGAAGGAGATGAAGAGAAGTGTAGGTTCCTTTCTTTCTTGGCTATGGCTTTAGTAGAGGAAGGGACCTCTTCTAGTTTTGGTGTAGGAGGGGGTGAAAGGTCTCTCTTTGGAGAATGGTAGGCCTCATCCTCATCTCTTACAACTTCCTTACTGACTTCTTGATATTGAATAGGAGCCTTACTCTTTATTTTCTTTCTGGCACTTGTTGGAGCAACACTGGTGGATGAAAAAGGGCTTGGTATATGTGACTGAGGAGTAGTTTCTATGTCTAATTTCATGTGAGAAACAACAATGAAGTGTCCCCATGAGATGTTCCTCTTCCTCAGCTCTTCAAAAACCAACATTCTAATCAACCCAAAATGAAAAATGCTAGTATCCATAGCCTTTGATTTGGATTGAACCATATCTGACATTTTGCCTATGCTCCTCAACAAATAAAAGGGAATTATCATTTCAAATTTTCCAGTAAAATGCAACAGAAGCCTTATATGGTATCAATATAGTGTATTGAACCTCCCCTCACATGTGAAGTACCTTTGAATGATCCTCAACATTTTATCAAACTCTCCAACCAGATGACTTCTTGGTACCCCTTTGGATATATTTTCATTTTTATATTTAGGCTTTAATAAGTCTTTGGAAAAGGCTTCATCCAATGCCATTGATTTAAACTAATTCTCTCCAGTGATTGGGATACATGTAGCTGCTGAAATAGAGGTCTCAGATACCTCAAATTCTAGGTCCCCTACCTTAGTCTTCAGGCCAGAGAAATGTAAGGAAAATTGACTCGCCACCTCAGGATGACCCCTCTGCATGTTTTGGCAAAAAGTGAGGCAGCCCACCCTTTGAAAAAATTCTCTAGCCATGGGCTCTGCCTCAAATAAAAGCATGTCTACAGGCTCAGTTCTAACCACATTACCTCCCTTGTGCGAATTCTTCTTCTGAGGAGTCTCCATAGTTTAGGATGAAAATATTAAGATCTATGGAGTGGTGATGACCAGGAAAACAAAGAGTCAGACTTCAAAAAGAATCTGATAGTGAAGAGTGGTTTCCCCTTTCCAAGAATCCCCCCTTACTCAAAATGATTTCTAGCTTAGGAAACAATGGTCGTGAATTTCCCTCCATTGATTGTGTACAGATGTTAAAACTGAGTAATAATCATATGGTGAAGGGATACACTGTAATTGTCTTTGAAAATTGGTTTGAAAACAGTCCAATTCAAAAGGTAGAGGACACAGGGGAAAAGGCAACATCGTTTTAGTAGTGTTTATGGGTAGCACACTACGCATACAAGAGATGAAAATTTCTTGCGCACTGAGAGATCGTGAGAATGGAGAGTAGATTTCTTAAGACTGATAACTAGGTGATGGTAACTGTAGGTTTGAGTGGAAGGAAAATTGATAGGAAAGCGTGAGGAAAAATATCTCCTCCAGCTATGTAAGCACGATCACTACCAAAACTTCAGGCGATAATTTATCCTTGAAATTGATATGCAGAGGGGGGAAATCATGGAATACCTGGAGAATGATGACAACTTGGAGTTTCAGCGAAATATTAGGAGCGTATCACGAGCAACTCAGCTTCTTAATCCACCTCAGCGCAGAATTTTGAGCTTTCAAAATTTGAAAACCGTTAGCAAAGATCATAAAGATGAATCCTCGAAGGCATCTTTTAACTAACCATGGTGCTGAAAACAAGGAAGAGATGACATCAGCGCAATAATCACAAATCATGATGAAATATGAAGGACAGGGAGTGCGCTACGGAAACTCCTGGTGAGTTGGTAGCACTCCCTTTCAAAAAATGATTTGACCAGTAAGCATAGGACAAAGGCACAACATGGAAAGGCTACAGAGGCATGAGTGAGGAGGGTGACATATCAAATCAAGTTGGTCGTGGAGTGAGTTGAACTTAGTGTCAAATCATGAAAGGGATCAAAACATAAGTCATGAAAATGAACCTAGGCCAAAAGTTTATGTGAGGATCAAAATTTGAGGCATGACTTTAATCATTTATTTATCAAAGTCACCTAAGTAAAACACAAATTTAAGAAAAAAACGAAAATAAAAAAATCTAAAGGCTTAGAAAAATTAAAACTAAGGGCTAAAGACCCAAGGCAACTTAGTGTGATAACATTGGCTCCACAGGGGATGGCATGTTCCCTGCGAGCTACCAAGAATAAGTAGTTTCAGTGCCTTACTTTAGGGCTATGGGGTCAGTTATTAAAACAAAAATTAAAATAAATATGATATTTACAATTGCATGGAAAGCCACACATGGCTCAAGCAAAGTACTTTTTTAGAAAATGCCCATTGACAGGGCCACCAAAAACTTCTTCATCCTCCAAATTCTGCAACTTGTAAGTGTTATTCGAGAATACCTCAGAAATTTTGAAGGGGTCGATCCATAAGGCTTCAAATTTACCGCTCTTGTCTTTGTCTTTCTTTGGTGCATCCCACTTGTGCACCAAGTCTCCTAGCTAAAAATCCTCTTTATTTACCTTTTTGTCGAAAGCCTGCTTGATATTCTATTGATGGTCATGTGCTTTATCCATAAGTTTCTCCCGAGTTTGTTGCACTTCTACTAGCTATTGTATTCTTCTAATCATATCATCTATCTCTCCTTGGTAGTCTTGGAAGAATTTTGCCACATGCAAGGCAAGCTGAGAAGGAAAGATGGACTCAACTCCATACACAATATGGAAAGGAGAAATACGAAGGGATCACTTTGTTGTCACTTTGTCATCCCACAAAGAAAATTTGAGCTTTGAATCCCATGATTTCTTGTTGTCCTCTAACAGTATTTTGATGATATTTATAAGGCTTTTGTTAGAGGACTCTGCTAGTCCATTCCCTTGGGGATGGTAAGGAGTTGAGTGAATCAATGTGATTCCAAACTTCTCACAAAACTGGATCAATGGTCCAGCCTTGAAAGATGCAGCATTATCAGTAACAATTATGTTCAGACAACCAAACCTTGCCATAATATCCTAAAGAAAGCCAATGATCACTTTGTGGGAAGAATTCCTTGTAGGGATAACTTCTATCCAATTAGTAAAGTAATATGTGGCAGTCAAGATCCAACTATGTTGACCACTGGAAGCAGGATTAATTTCCCCAATAAAATCTAGGCCCCACTACTGAAAGGGTCTTGAAGCTACCACAAGATTTAATGGCAAAGACTTGAGTTGTTGCTTTCGAGAGAATTTATGACACTTGACACAGGATCTGATCTTAGAACAAACATTGATGAATAGACTAGGCTAGAAGTATCCAACACTGAGAATCTTATATGTCGTGGTCCTCCAAAAATGATGCCCCCCACATAAACTTTCATGAAAATCAGACATAATCTTTTGGGATTCTTGTGGATCTAGGCATCTCAAAATCACTCCTAATGGATCTTTCCAATACAAGACTTGATCAATAAGATAGTATTTAATTGATTTGAGCTTTAAGGCTCTCACCTTGTTCTTTTCTATACCATTGGGAGGCTGCAATTTCTGTAGAAAAAATATAATGTCCTTGTACCAGCTGCAATCTGCCAATGGAGGGTTGATTTGAGAACCTTTGTCAGACAATTCAACCTGCTAATTTTATGAGCAAGTGTTGATGAAATTTACCCCCAAACCTGAGCAATTAGATTCAGCCAGCAACTTGGCTAAACCTTGTCCTTTAACCAATTTGGTGGGCTTAATATCAAGATCAAATTCAAGTATTTTAGCAATCCACTTGATCCTTTTACCGTCTATATCAGGCTGAATGAGAATTTCCTTTACAGAAGTTGATGGGACATATGCAATGACTCTTGAATGCAGCACATAAACTAGGAAATACTTGAGAGATTTGATCAATGCATAGGCCTACTTATCCATGATGTCATACTTTAATTCAACATCTCTCAATGACCTGCTGAAAAAATCAATGGGTTTCTCTAAACCTCCAACATTCTTCTACAATAAAACAGTTTCTACTGTGTCAAATGAAGCGAAAGAAAAAAATAGAAAAACCTTTTAGTAGTCTGGGCTAATGAGAATAGGGGCTTCGGTCAAGGCTTTCTTTATTTGATCAAAATAATTATAGGATTCAGCAGTCCATTTGATTTCATTTCCTTTTCTCAACATGGTTGTAATATACTTCACCAACTCAACAAAATTTGAAACAAACCTTCTCAAAAAATTGATTTTTCCCAAGAAATACTGAATTTCCTTCTTGGATATATGGAGTGACAAGGTTTGGATAGCTTCTACCCTACTGGAACCAATCCTTACCCCTTCAGATGACACAATATTCCCCAATAATTTTCCCTCCTTCATGGAAAACAATGGCTTTTTTGGGTTTAAATAGAGACCAAATTTTCTGCATTTCAAGAAAACCTTTTTCAAATGATCATAGTGTTATTTATCAGATTGTGAGAACATTGTTATGTCATCTAAACAGATAACTACAAACTTGTCCTTCTCTCCAATAAAGGCTATGTCCATGGCTCATTGAAAGGCTGCCCATGCATTCATCAAACCAAAGGACATCTTAGCGTACATGAATGTACCCCAAGGAGTGGTAAAGGTTGTATTCTCTCTATCTTCTAGCAAGACATATATCAAATTGTAGCCAGATAAAGCCATCAATAATGGACATCCTAGATGCACCTGTCACCCTCTGTAATATGTGCTCCATCTTGGGCAAAGGTTAATTATCCTTTTTAGAGATTCTGTTCAGATTCTGGAAATCGACACAAAGTCTGATTTCTCCATTCTTTTTTCTCATTAGGACCAAGTTGGCCACCCATTCAGAATACCTCAAAGGAATAATAATTTTAGCATCTAAAATATTTTTTACCTCTTTTTCCATCACAGGCAACAACATAGGATTTATTTGTCTCAACTTTTTCCTTAAAGGTTTGGTCTCTTCCTTCAATGGGATATTGTTCTCTATAATGCTTGTGTCATATGTTATGAGATCTTCATAAGTCCAAGAAAACACATCAGCAAATTCTTTTAACAACTCAATATATTCAACCTTTTGCTCCCTTGACAGGCTTCTTGACATCTTGACATATTTTGGATCATTTTTTGTACCCACATTGCACTCAGTTACATCAACATCATCAATTGACCCGTTTCCCTTCACTGCCACATCATTTTTCTCAAATAATCTTTCCAAAGGAACTAGTCCTTTTGGAATGTGGTTGCTAGGAAACTACACAACATGATGATTAGCAATTTTATTAAGAAAAACATTAGCATGAGGATTATTTTCAGAGTCATGATCCCGATCAATGTGTAATGCAGAAAAATCATCAACAATCTCAAGGAATTTTTTAATCTCAAGATCATCTTCAAACACCTTCCAATGCTTGACATTGTCAGGTATAGAGGGCTTGTATTTGAATTCTACATCATACTTGAGTTTAGGTGGAAAGGGGACTCTGAAATTGCTTGTTGATACAACCAAAGAATCAACCATGGTATTCTCTTCTCTTGGAATAAATGAAATGTTGAAAGCTAAGAAAAAACTGTCAACTAGGTCCCACACTTCATTTCTATAACATATAAGCCTAGGGTGCTTAGTTTGATAAAGATTTTTTATCTGATGGAAAATCAATTAAGCATCCCCAAATATTGATAGCTTTTCAATCCCCATGTTTTTTGCAACCCTTAATCCCAAGACAAGAGCTTCATACTTTTCCACATTATTGGTAGTTTCAAATTCTAGTTTGTATGACAAAGATATTGTCTCTTGAGCAGGTGAAACAAAGACCACCCCAGCACCAACACCTTCCCTAGAAGAGGCTCCATCAAATAATATCTTCCAAATAGAGGTGGTTGGAGGATAATCTTCACAAAAGGTAACACAATATTTTCTGATTTCAAGAGGAGGTTCAAGAGCATCAGTGAGCTTGAATATGCTGGATGCCAAATCAATATCAAGAGCAATAATAGGATGATTTGTGGGTTTTGCTTCATCACTAATAATGTAGGCCAATTGAGCTTCTCTATAAAGTCTTTTATGCTCCCCACCAAACACAGGAATGGTAACATATGAGAGGTCCATCTCCAAGGTTACCCCAAGTCTTTTTATCTAAGATATTGAAAAGAGCATGCCAAACTTGGGGGGAAGATCAACCACCACGATATCCATGACTACACTTTTCATAGGCAGCTCAAATAAAGTCACAACCAGATCCTTAATGACCCCAAGACACTTTACTTTCCTATATTCAAAATAATATAAGTCATGGTAGGTCCTTGTGATTTCTAATCCAAGTTCATCCATAACAGTTTTGGGCATGAGATTTTGGGATGCCCCTGAGTCCATCAAACAATTATGCAGCACCTTATCATGTATGTTCAGTGATGTATAGAAGGGAGGGGATGAATCATCTCTATCTTATATCAAAGGTCCTATGATGACGATTGGTTTTTCATCTTGCAGATTTATTGAATCAATGGAATTTGGAGAAGATTCGGGTTGTAACATTTTGGAGAGATATTTTTTAAATTCTTCATTTTTTATGAATTCCAAAAAAGGCACAGGGATCTTGATTTTTTGGATCTCATTATCAAAGCAGAAGGAAGGTGAATATTTCAGGATCTCTTTGGCTTTAGGGGTAAGATTTTTGACCAAAACTTGGGGGTTTTGAGGTTCTCTTTCTTTGCTTCCAACTATCACAGCCTTGGCAAAATTTCTTTTTGGGTTGGCTGATCAGAAGCATCAGTATTTTCCTCATTCGTTTTGGATCTCAGATTATATCTATTAGGAATTTATTTTTCTTTCTCTCCCTTACTTAATTCATTTATTTGAATATCCATCAAGGAATTCTCATATGCATATTCAGTCAAGTGAGGGGATGGTGATGTGTCACCTAAGCAATGAATCTCAGGATCAACTTATTCCTCCTCTCCTTCTTCATCAGCAACAAGGTTGTTCTATAAAGGAGTTTGTACCTTTTGATCATCCCTATCTTTGTTTCTAGGATCTCTTTGAAGGATCTGAGGAGCATTGTTGGGTCTCCTGAAGTTACCTCTATTATCAACATTTTGAGTATTTCTATAGGTCCGTTTTCCTTCCATTTTTAACTTCTCTATCTCACTAGAAAGGGATTTTACTAATTTGGTAATTTCATGTACTTGAGGATGGACAATAGGGGAATCAAAGGTTGAAGCTTCGGCTCTTTTTTTTCTCCTATCCCTATCAGATTTCCCCCTGAGTTTATCAGATGCCACTATGTTGGATTCTACCTCCAAGGTTGCATCTTGCAGATGAGCTAAGGAGGTTGATATTCTTTCTCTCAGTAGAAGGCAAAACTCGGGGTCAAAAGCACTGGCATAAGTGATTTTTGCAGAGGTTTTTGTAGGCTTTATCTCAGCAAGGATCTTATTGTACATTTTGTTGAATCTTTTAAAGAAGTCAGAGACAGACTCTCCCTCTTTCCTCTTTAGGGATCCAAATTATGTGATATAATACAAAAAGTCATTTTTATGCCCTCGGTGCCTCAAAAAGGAATCGTCTAACACCTCAATCCCAGTCATGGATCTAGGGGCCAAACCCCTAAACCACTTCCTAACCTCACCAAAAAGGATTTGGACAAATACTCTCATCCACGCATCCTCATTTTCAATATTTCGATTGTCTGCATAACTGTAGAAGGAAGTAAGGTGTTCTTCAGTAGTTATATCTTCTTCTCCTGTGAATTTGGGCATGTATTTTAAATAATCTCCAGCAGGGAGAGCATTCATGAGTTGAGGTAAGACAAGAGGGGCATATCTTGCAGCCACTATGGCATCCATCCTATTTCTAGGAGGGTTAGAACATGCCATTGGATTTTGGACTCTTGGTGAACAAGGAGGAGAAGGAAACTTGACTGCGGGAAGCTTATGAGAAAAAGGAATGTATGAAGGGGGAATTTCAGTTTTCACAGCAGAAGGTTGATTCTTGGAAGAAGATGGTACAGGCTGTAAAGGGGGTGAAGTTTCCTCTTCTTTTGCTGCAGAAATTTTGACAGGAGGAGGAGTAGCAAAGCCTAAGGTAAGAAAATATTCAATACTCTCAAGTCTGAACCACTTTACAATGTCAAGGGAAGCAAGGATCTCAAAATTTTCTTCTTTCGAATCAGGTTCAAAAGAGGATTATTCAATAGGAAAATTTTCAAAATCAAGATTCTTAGATACTTCAGCAAAAGGTAAAGGAATATTACTTGATAAAACAACTGGAGTATTAAGAGTGGAATCATGCAATTGACCAGCACTTGTAGCAGCAGCAGAAAAAATTTCTTGAGAAGATTTTCCCTTCTTGATTATCTTCTCTGGGTCATCCTTAGGTGGAACCAAAGGTAATTGTGGATTTGACCTCGTGTGTCTACCTTTAGGAGCCAGAGATGAAACAATGGAGTCGCCAGGTGAAAGCTACAATCGTCAATGAACTGAGTTCCAAAGCACCTTCATAACTAGTAAGATTTGTTGTTCAATCCCAGGGAAATGTCTTCAATTCATTCCCTGACAACGATGCCAAGAATGTTAGAACTAGGAATCACCCTCATATTGCATAGAAGGTAAGTCCAGTACCCATCAGATTATGTGTAAATGTAAATGAGTTTTAAAGAGGTCAAATGGACAAGACTCAACATAATAATGTTCTAACTAAGAAATCTGGGCTAGAATGCACAAGCAATTGAGGTGTTTACTAACTTCAGTCAGTAAATGGGAGTAAAGGTGAATAGAGGGAAGACATTGGCGAGAAAAATGTAGAGGTTTTCTATGGACATCAGGTCTTCAAGCAACCTAAGGAAGAAAAACTCAAACACAAGATCTTCTTGAATTCAAAGGTTAAGGACACTAAAGAAACATCATAATAATATTATAATCAAACATCCATCATAATATCACTACAAAAATTCATGTGAATCTTTCAAGCATGAATAATTCATAATCAGAGGCAAATAAGTTGGAGTAAGAAATTTGGCTTCTATTAATCAAGATGTCTCAAATCAAGTACATAACCAGTTCACAGAAGCTTCATCAAAATATTACAACATAAGGGAGCCTAGCTCAACCATTCGAACCTAATAAAGCATTTAGACTATCTATTTATAACAAAAGGGAAGGAAACAATTGGAGGTGTGAGTTGGCCTTCTTCCCATGAAAATCTCCAAGTAATTATTTCATCTAATGGCTTAAACTAATAACTATGCTATAAAAATGGAAAGTGTTGGCCACTGATCCAACCAACTTTGAACTAACTTGATCTTCTTTGATGCACATCTTCCTGCATGCCAAGTGTCCTTCAAATGCTTGCAATTTCCATCATGATTCCAACTACTATCTATGTTTTTCTCCACAACATCATCCATTCACAAAGATAATAGTTCGACACCCCTTGATTCCCAGTACCTGTTGGTAGCGTCATTTGGTAGCGAGACTTTGTAGCGCCTTTACCAAATTCCATGTGATTTTGTAGCGTGATCTCCAAAATAGGAATGTCAAATGGGTAGAGCCAAGCCTACTTGCCTCTGTGCAGAATTCGACCTATGTCAAAATTTCGATAGCGCCCTGCATGTGTGCCTCTATGTAGAATTCAGCCTCTATCCAAAATTTCGATAGCACCTTCCTGTGTGTCTACATGCAATTTGGGTAGTACCTCGATTGAATTCACAGCACCACATTTTAATGCTGATAGATTTTGTATCACCCTCGGGAAGTTAGAAGCGCCATCGCTACACCAGTCTTAGGAAATTAGGCAGCGTTATAGGTAGCAGACTGATAGAACATGAAAACTAGACAATTTCGTAGCACCATAGCGCTACGAAATGTCTGTTCTACTACTGTTGAAGAGATTAACTCTTTGCAGAACACCAAAACTCTAAGCAGTATTCATTAGAAGCCTGTATAGACTGTATAGGTGGAAAAAGTAGTATTTCCTTAATTACTTATCCTTGCAAAAAGGGGCCATTCTAAAAAATGGAGCTCACGTTTCACCAATCACTTCATCAACCTAACACTCCTTCTTGTGGAAGGAGGACTTCCCTTTGGCACAACAACATGCTTCCCTTTAGTAGTAACAAGATTATTCACTGGAGCTATGTTTTCCCTAGCTACTGGCTTCTCCTTTTCAATAGCAACTTCAACCAACACATTCAAGTTTCTTTGAGCCATCTCATCTTGGAATTGTTGCAACTCTGCTTTGAGATTTCTGTTCTGAGACTGACAGTCTATGTTTTTCCTATAGAGGTTCTTGAGTTTCCTATGAAGAGGTTGGGCTCTTCTTGTTGTGAATCTTGCTAAGTCAAGAGTGTGTTTGTATCCATCCATGAGTTCTTTCATCTTAATTCTTTCAAATAGGGATTCAGATTTCAGACGAGCCACCTCCTTTCTAGCTTCCCAGAGTTGTTTAATCAATATTTTGAAGGCCTGGTTGCTAGGTGGATTGGCGATGTGGAAAGTCTCAATAGGATTTTTTATGGCTTCATCTTCTTGTTGCATAGGGATTACTTATTTTATCACAATAGGCTTTTGAATGCCTTTGCCCTTATCTTTCTTCTCCTTTAGAATGGATACCGATGTTAAGACATGTTATTTAACTTCCCCTTTGAGAGTTGATGACCTTGTGAAAGGCCTTCTAATCTTGGTGCTAACTGCTAAAGGAGATGAAGAGAAGTGTATTTTCCTTCCTTTCTTGGCTATGGCTTTAGTAGAGGAAGGGAACTCTTCTAGTTCTGGTGCGGGAGGGGGTGAAAGGTCTCTCTTTGGAGAATGGTAGGCCTCCTCCTTAGATAATAGATCTTGAAACTTCCTTACTGACTTATTCATCTTGAAAAGAAGCCTTAATTTTTCTTTTCTTGTTGGCTCATGTTGGAGCAGCACTAGTGGACAACAAAGGGCTTGGTATCTATGACTGTGGAGTAGCTATTATGTCTAATTTCATGTGAGCAACAACAATGAAGTGTTCCCATGAGATGTTCCTCTTCCTCAACTCTTCAAAAACCAACATTCTAATCAACCCAAAATGAAAAATGCTAGTATCCACAGCCTTTGATTTGGATTAAACCCTATCTGACATTTTGCCTATGCTCCTCAACAAATAAAAGGGAATGCTTATTTCAACTTTGCTAGTAAAATTCAGCAGAATCCTTGTATGGTATTGGTATAGTGTATTGAACCTCCCCTCACATGTGAAGTACCTTTGAATGATCCTCAACATTTTATCAAACTCTCCAACCAGATGACTTCTTGGTACCCCTTTGGATAGATTGTCAGTTTGATATTCAGGCTTTAAGAAGTATTTGGAAAAGGTTGCATCCAAGGCCATTGATTTAAACCAATTCTCTCCTGTGATAGGGATACATGTAGATATTTAAATAGAGGTCTCAGATACCTCAAATTATAGGTCCCCTACCTTAGTCTTCAAGCCAGCGAAATGTAAGTCAAATTGCCTCGCCACCTAAGGATGACCCCTCTGCATGTTTTGGCAGAAAGTGAGGCAGCCCACCCTTTGAAAAACTTCTCTAGCCATGGGCTCTGCCTCAAATAAAAGCATGTCTGCAGGCTCAGTTCTAACCACATTACCTCCCTTGTGCGAATTCTTCTTCTGAGGAGTCTCCATAGTTTAGGATGAAAATATTAAGAGCTATGGAGTGGTGATGACCAGGAAAACAAAGAGTCAAACTTCAAAAAGAATCTGATAGTGAAGAGTGGTTTCCCCTTTCTAGGAATACCCCCTAACTCAGACTGATTGCTATCTTAGGAAATAATGGTTGTGAATTTCCCTCCCTTAACTGTTTACAGATGTTAAAACCAAGGAATAATCATATGGTGAAGGGATACACTGTAATTTTCTTTGAAAATTGGGTCGAAAACAGTCCAATTCAAAAGGTAGAGGAGGCAGGGGAAAAGGCAGTGTCGTTTTAGTAGCATTTCTGGGTAGCACACTGGGCATACAGGAGATGAAACTTGATTGGACACTAAGAGATCGGGAGCATGGAGAGTAGATGTCTTAATACTGATAACTAGGTGATGGTAACTGCAGGTTTGAGTAGAAGGAAAATTGATAGGAAAGCATGAGGAAAAATATCTCCTCCAGCTATGCAGGCACGATCGCTACCAAAACTTCGGGCGATAATTTCTTCTTGAAATTGATATGCAGAGGGGGGAAATCATGGAATACCTAGAGAATGATGACAACTCAGAGTTTCATAGAAATATTAGGAGATTATCACGAGCAACTTGGCCTCCGAATCCACCTCAACATCTGATCTGGTAGCGCTACTGCCAACTGGTTCGAACTTGTAGTTTGTGCAGTGAATAACTTTGAGATTTTAAAATTTGAAAACCATTAGCAAAGATCATAAATATGAATCCTCGAAGGCATATTTTAACTAACCATGGTGTTGAAAACAAGGAAGAGATGACATCAGCGCAATAATCACAAATCATGGTGAAAGATGAAGGACAGGGAGTGCGCTACAGAAACTCCTGGTGAGTTGGCAGTGCTCCCTTTCAAAAAATGATTTGACTAGTAAGCATAGGACAAAGGCACAACATGGAAAGGCTACGGAGGCATGAGTGAGGAGGGTGACATGTCAAGTGAAGTTGGTCGTGGAGTGAGTCGAACTTAGTGTCAAATCATGAAGGGGATCAAAACATAAGTCATGAAATAAACCTAGGCCAAAATTTTATGTGAGGATCAAAATTTGAGTCATGACCTTAAGCCTTTATTTATCAAAGTCACCTAAGTAAAACACACATTTAAGAAACAAACCAAAATCAAAAAATCTAAAGCCTTAGAAAAATTAAAACTAAGGGCTAAAGACCCAAGGCAATTTAGTGTGATAACAAGGTCAAAAATAGAACTAGACTTGAGACTGGTATACTTTAGTTTGAAAATAGAACTAGACTTGAGACTTCAGTTACAACTTAGCATTACACTTTAGTTCAAAAATAGAACTACACTTGAGACTTCAATTACAACTCAGCATTACACTTTAGTTCAAAAATAGAACTAGACTTGAGACTTCAGTTACAATTCAGCATTACACTTTAGTTCAAAAATAGAACTAGACTTGAGACTTTAGTTACAACTCAACATTAAACTTTAGTTCAAAAATAGAACTAGACTTGAGACTTCAGTTACAACTCAACATTAAACTTTAGTTCGAAAATAGAACTAGACTTGAGACTTCAGTTACAACTCAACATTACACTTTAGTTCGAAAATAGAACTAGACTTGAGACTTCGGTTACAACTCAACTCTTGACAAGGCAATTCAAAATTCTCTTCATGGTGGATAATGTTACACGTGCCAACGCACTAGATCAATAGATTTATATCACTTGCAATATTAGGAATATTATTTGTTTCTAGCTCATAGGAATTTTATATTCAACCTAACTTTTGCTATATGCCTTGACTTTTTCTCATGGCTCACAAGATTTGACTAGGCTCACAGAGGTTGTACGTTCCCCCTGACTTTTACACTAGTTTGTTTATGCTCATAGAGTTTGTGCATTCCCCCTGACGTTTTCACTATACTATCTATGCTCACAGAGGTTGTACGTTCCCCCTGGATTTTGCATTAGAATCACATAGCATCTCGTTTGTCCTGACTTTTGGTTTGACTTACAAAAGTTGTACGTTCCCCCTAGATTTTGTCAATACCTCACAAGACTAGTTGATTCTCCAAATCTCCCTGGCTAGCCTCAGGGTGGCCCATATGGCCTCTCATTGGAGAATGACTGTCAATGCTGCCAAATTTAACACTCCCTATCAGCGAGAGAATCATTCTTAGACAAACCAATCTTGCATCTCAGCTGCACAAACTGTATCGGGGTCAAAGGCTTGGTCAAGATATTAGCTACCTGTTCACTGGTGGCTATGTACTGTAACTTTACAGTTTTTCTCTAGACCAAGTCTCAGATGTAGTGGTACCTCATGTCAATATTTTTTGACATGTCCTGAAATACCAAGTTCTTTGTCAATTTTATGCAACTTTTATTATCACAGTGAACCATCGTCGTCTCGAGCTTGTCACCAAACAACGCAGAAATAAATTTTCTGAGCCATATTGCTTCCTTGCTAGCATCACTTGCTACAATGTACTTAGCATCTGATGTACTATGTGCAATGGATCCATGCCTTCGGCTTGACCAAGAGATCATAGCAGATCCTAAACTGAAGCAGTATCTAGAAGTACTCTTCCAATCCACTGGGATTCTTGACCAGACAACATCTGTATACCCATGCAGAAATAAACCACCACTGGATGTATATCTCAGACCATAAGTAATGGTCCCTATGAGATATCTCAAGATGTGTTTTGCTGCCACCCAGTGTCCCTGTCTCAGTTCAGTCATGAATTGACTCATAGCAATCACTAAATAGCATATATCTAGCCTAGTGTGGATCATGTACATTAATGATCCAATCAAATTCCTATACATGGTGGGATCCACCAAATATGAACCTGTATCATAATCATGCAACTTCCTCAGGTTGGTAATCATCGGAGTAGACATGGATTTGCAATCCATCATACCAAACCTCTTTAGTACATCCATTGTGTATTTTCCTTGTGCCAGAAATATCTCGCCCTGTCTTTGCCATACTTCCAATCCTAGGAAGTAATGCATCAAACCTGATTCTTTCATTTTAAATTTTGAGGTTAGCTCCCTCTTACACCAAGATATTATCCCTTCAACTCTTGTTATAAAGAGATCATCAACATACATGATTAGTATCACAGGTTGGTTACCTCTTACCTTGAAGTACAAATTTGCATCAACATTACTTTTCTGAAAGCCTAGGCTTTTAATAAATCCATCAATCATGTCATACCAAACTCTGGGAGCCTGCTTAAGACCATACAAGGCCTTCCTTAGCTTGCATACATGAGTGCCTTTGTTATGAAGTACAAAACCATCTGGTTTTTCTACAAATACCTCATGTTCAATCTTTCCATTCAATAATGTTGTTTTTACATCCATCTGATGTAGCTTCCAACCAAGAACGGGAGCTAAAGCAATAATAGTTCGAATGGAGGTATACCTGGATACAAGGGAAAAAGTCTCTTCGTAGTCGATTCCTTATTTCTGAGTGAAGCCTYTGTCTACAAATATTGCTTTGAACTTTTCCACACTTCYATCAGATKCATGTTTGATCTTATAGATCGATTTGGAAGAAACCACTGATTTGTCTTTTGGCCTCGGCACAATGTCCYAAACATTGTTCTTTATAACAGACCTATATTCCTAAAGCATGGAATCCTTCCATACTTGTAATTTATATGATTCTTCAAATGAAGAAGGTTCAACATCACTAATGTTTCTCATCAATGCAACATAGCCTCCAAACCTATGAGGCCTCTTACTTTCCCTGAAAGTTTCTTTGGGAGCAGTTATCCTTTCTGCTTCCTGCACTATCTATTTAAGCCACATTGGATTATTTTTGGTTGGAAGTTCTTCAAGAGTTCTTTCTAACACTTCAGTAGGTTCTAGGGGATCGTTGCTTGGCCCTTCATGAGGTTTCTCCCTCTGATCATTTGACTCTTCATTTTCAGAAGAGGGTGAAGCTGGTTGAATTGCTTTTGATTGTTGTTGAAGCTCTATGGATTTCTTAAATGTGGCTTCCTCATGGAAAGTCACATATTTGTTTACCTCCATTTGCCTCAGACCTGGTACATAAATCATGTAAGCCTTGGAGTTCTCATTGTACACCACAAAAACCCCTTTCTTGCTTGAGGGTTCCATCTTTGTCCTCTTTTCCTTAGGGACATGAATATACATAGGACACCCAAATATCCTTAGATGCCCTACTTCAAGTTTGATCCCTAAGAATACCTCTTCAGGAATCTTGTCCTTCAAGATAACATGTGCACACCTGTTCTAAATATACACAGAAGTGGAGGTAGCTTCTGCCCATAAAGAATTTGGCAGATCCTGGTCAAACATCATTTCTTTCGCTACCTCACAAATTGTCATGTTTTTCCTCTCATCAACTCCATTTTGCTGAAGGTTATATGGCATGATCAACTATCTCTTGATTCTTTCTAACTTGAAGAAATCCTCAAACTAGAGAGATTCAAACTCTCCTCCATTGTCTGTTATAAGGATTATGATGTGTTTCCCTGTTGGATTTTCAATAAAGGATTTATACTCTTTGAATTTATCAAATGTGACACTTTTAGCTTTAAGGAAATCTATCCAACATTTGCTCGAGTAATCATCAATAAAAATGACATAATACAAACAACCACTAAGTGAGGGAGATGACATGGGACCACATACATCAGAATGAACCAGATCTAAGATGCCCTGAGCTCTGTCATCACTACTAGGAAATGCTTTCTTTATATTTTTACCTAGAATGCATCCCTTACAAATTTCATTTTTACTAATAGAAATAGAGGGCATGCCACATACCATGTTCTTTATATCTGGAATCCTCCTATTTTTTTAAAGAGGTGGTACTCCTCTATATGAATAATATACAGAAATAAAATAAAACATGAAAAAGGACCAAGTTTATTTCATGAAACAAAAATACTCATAACGAAATAAAGGCTTGAGATAGGACCAAGCTTTATTCACATGAATATTCACAATATCATACAATATTTAACATATTGTACAAGACTGTAATATAAAATGAAATAGGAATCCTCACAACAAACATTTCCATCATAGCATAAAGAGGAAAATATCATTTGGCAAAATGAAGGTAAATGGCCACATGTGCAGAGAACTTAAGATGATATTTCATTGAAAAACTAAAAGAGTGATGGACAAACACTTGAAAATTTAGCTTAAATCTCAAAGTCTGGAAAACTAATAGTCATGTATCCCAAATAGTTCTCTGGGAACCTCAAAAAATATACAAATATGTTTAAAAATGTTTATAATATTCAAAAAAGTAAAAGGTGTTTTTCCAAGTGCATTGGGATTGGGGCTCCCATGGACCATGAAATAGAAGAATGACCTGGAAGTAAGAAATGGAAACAATTAGAAAATGGTCTTAGGTTTTTATAGATAATTAAACAAATAAGACTGAGGGATTACTAACTGAGTAAAAGAGAAGGAAAGGAAGACCAAATGTAACAGATCCTTGAATTACTAAGAACGAAATGGTATCTGTGTGTGTGTGTGTGTGTGTGTGCGTGTGAGTGTGTGTGTGTGTGCACCCACGTGCGCGCGAGTGTGTGTGTTGAATATTGATGCATATATATCTCCCAGATTTAATTACTTTTATGTAACATCTTCATCTTAGTTATTCAGGATCAATTATCTTCAATAACGACATTTTGAGCCAATATTTGATATATTCTTTNAATATACAAATATGTTTAAAAATGTTTATAATATTCAAAAAAGTAAAAGGTGTTTTTCCAAGTGCATTGGGATTGGGGCTCCCATGGACCATGAAATAGAAGAATGACCTGGAAGTAAGAAATGGAAACAATTAGAAAATGGTATTAGGCTTTTATAGATAATTAAACAAATAAGACTGAGGGATTACTAACTGAGTAAAAGAGAAGGAAAGGAAGACCAAATGTAACAGATCCTTGAATTACTAAGAACGAAATGGTATCTCTGTGTGTGTGTGTGTGTGTGTGTGTGTGTGTGTGTGTGTGTGTGTGTGTGTGTGTGTGTGTGTGCGTGTGTGTGTGCGCACCCGCGTGCGCGCGAGTGTGTGTGTTGAATATTGATGCATATATATCTCCCAGATTTAATTACTTTTATGTAACATCTTCATCTTAGTTATTCAGGATCAATTATCTTCAATAACGACATTTTGAGCCAATATTTGATATATTCTTTTAATGGCTAAATCATTATGTTTCATCTCATTTGGAGAAAGTATAATTCTTAAATCGATTATTTTTAATAAAATATTAATGAATATTAAATCCTTTTGTAAATTTAAACTTAAATGTATGTGCCTCAATATGGGACTCACTTCAGATGTTCATGAACTTCTTTTAATAAACCATTTTTCAAAAATTATTTGTCGTCAAGATAAAAGTAGTCCTTATTGTAATTTAATTTTTTTGGCTTGATATCTGTCATTCCAGCCATGGAAACCACTTCCATTTTATTCTTCATGTCTTTATATTTATAACGAGATATTTTTTTCTCAATTTCGACTACAGGATCAAAATTTATGACCTCTAAAAGATAGAAACTCAGCATCCATTGATCAATTCTCCACGTGAATCTTGGCCCTTGATTTGAAAATACACCTTAATTATCCAACATGCATTGTGGGAGGGTATTAATTACATGTTTATAAATAAAATGTCATCTCATATTGTTTTTGTGTGAAGTAGAGAGAGCCATGGAACCTTGCATAGTTCATGCATATTATATATTTTGGTTGCCACCTCATTGCCCAATCATCATGCCAAGTCACTACCCGGTAATCCGTGTCCAAATCATATCATCCAAGTGTCACCCAGTGGTGGGTCTGCTTCACTACCATGTGTCTAGATCTGATAATTCCACTTCAATTCCATGTGTCCCAATATGAAAAAGGAGGGGGGAGGGGAATAAAACTTAGAAAAAAGATATGAGATAGGAAAATAATTTCACAAAATAATATATCTAGAAAATAAACTAAAATGTGTAACACTCAGTAAATATTAGTAAAAATAGTTTGGA
>SNQJ01S0020298.1:0-18758 GCA_010110895.2 Picea sitchensis
TTCTTAAATACTAGTACATCCATATAATTGTGATTAATGTACAGTGACATAATTGTGACTGAAGAAAGCCAATAGGCAATTTAGATCTGTTGTAACAATAGGCTTTTAAAATTATGCCATCTAATAATTTAACATCTAGAAAATTTGTATATTTAATATAAACCTTAACCTTAATATAATTTGTGAAACATATTCAAATTAATTTGTAAAATAATAATGTAATACAAATAAATCTATACATTACAACTAATGCAAGTTACGCATTAGAAACTTATATTTTTGGATGAATGGTGCAACCATTGCCTACTGGCCTCTCAACAAAGGAAGTTACACATTTGAGCCTTACATTTTTGGGTGAATGGTGCAACCGTAGAGATGCCTTCCGGCCTCTTAACAAAGTGGCAATATAAATACCATGGATTCAAGGATATGAGAGATTCATATCAGCTCAATGCATCTCGTTCTATGTATTCACAATATTTTGTGAAATATAAACACTTTTTTCTTATATTTTTTCCAAAATGGTGCAATTTCATGGGACTCTTAATAAAGCGACAATATTTTCAAGATAATGTACTTTTCTCTTCCATAGACCTGTTAACAAAGTTAAACAATACATCTTCAAATAATCATCAACAACAATTAACAAAACTAAACTGTACATCTTCAAATAATCATCAACAACAATATTCACATCAACTCAACTCATCTTGGCTAGTTAACAAAGCTAGACAACTCGTCTTCAGATCATTAATAAAAATATAAATATCAAACAATAAACAATATTATAAATACCATACACCATATATATATTGAAGCAATAATAACCATACATCATAATTCAAGCATATTAGATATTCACATCGACTCAGTAGGTTAGATCGAATAGTTAAGTAACAAGGCTGTGTCGTAGCGTAGTTAGAAGAGACAAAATAGAATTTCTGCATAGTGGAAGAAAAAAAATTATGAAACAGTTTAGTTTGAAATACATTAAATAAGTTTGAAAGTATATAACAAAATACAATTTGTGCATAGCCAAAGAAAAAGAAACAGTTTAGTTTGAAATGTATTAAATAAGTTAGAAGTATACACTGCTGAAAGATAAAAATGTATGAGGACATAAATTTAAAAGTAGATAAAAAAATAGTTTTATTTGAAAACATATTAGTGGAAATTTCAAAGCGTTTGTCATATAGACTTGGATTGGGGGTCACGCGGACCATAAGATAAATATGTAGAAGAACCATGACTATAGAAAGAAGAAGTGGGTGACGACAGACTGCAATACCTGCAAAAAATAAATAAATTGAAAGGTATCAGTGTTAGACATTTATATGAGGAGGATGCGATCAATAGACTTACAGTGATGGTACATATGAGCCCTTTTGTTGTTTTCTTGCGGCTTCTATTTCATTGATGTCGTTGATGAGCACTAGAATCATGTCAACTGCCTCTTGCCTTTCGTCGGTGGCCTTCTTCAATTCCCTTTCAAGCCATTCTTCAATGTAGCTTCTCATTGGGGCGACGTTGATCTCATTCTAGATTTTTATGTTGAAAAGTTCATTTTTCAATTCATTGACGTCGATAGAAAGATCACACAGATCCTAATCAATTTCCTTTTTCTGTATTGAATAGTCGACTAACCAGTCATGGATGTGATCTTAACCATATTCACGGATGCTCTAAAACTTTTCCAAAGACAACACCTTAAACATATCAACCTGTTTATTGAAGTTTTGCTTAGTTAAGGGTAAGGAGTTGACGATTAAGTTGGGGTCTTGGAAGTCGTTGGTCATTTCGGAGAAGTTTATTCTGGACAACCTTGTGAATGATTTTTCTTTCTTTGATATGGCTTGTTCACATGACTGGACAATGAGATGCAATTTCTTCAATTTTTCTTTCCATCATGCATTTAATTGATCGATACGGTTTTTGGACGAAAGATCTCGTTGTCTTCTTTTTGTTTCTTTCATGTTGTTGACAATGGTGCCAAAAGGAAGAATCATCTTCAAATAAAAATGTTCGTCATCTTTTAACTCCGCTTGGAAATGTTCGAACAAACTATGTGTCTTGGTTCCAAGGGAATTGATGGTTTGTGATCTTTTCCACGCCTTAGTAATGGGTAAAATCATGAAGATGGGTAATACTTTTGCTTGTTTTATGACAAAAAAAACTGTATTTTCACAAGTTCTTCAACTTCCGGCATACAAAAGTTATTTTTTAATTTAGAATTTCACTTTATAGTAAAAACAAAACTTGTGAATAATTTTGTTATCTTTCCAATGACTATTTTTCAATTTTTTTTTTATCAAGATTTGATATGTCAATTTGACAATTGTTTAACAGTATGTTCCTTAAACATGAAAGGAATGATAATGAGTTATTGTTTTCCACAACAATGTATCTATTATTAAACTTATGTTTTTAAGAAATGAAATATACTGCAATAATCTACAGAGACTCTATTTTATTATGAATATAATTTTGAATCTCGATGAATATTATAATTTCTAGAATTTTTTGAAGTTGACCAAGATGAAAATGTTGCAGATTTTAAACACGTGTTTTCTACACCTTGTATCTATCTTAATTTTTACTTAAAAGTAAAATCTAAAATTACCCTTCTAAAGAGAACAATTTAACAATTATGAATATAAATTTTTCATAATTTTCCATTGTGTATTTTTAGAGATATGGATTTTTCATTTCACCGAATCATAATCTCACCTAAAAATATTATGCAATGATTTTTTTATAAAATTAAATAAAATTAGATTAAAACAATGAAAATAAAAACAAATTATACCCAATGAAAGTAGATTCAATTTTAAAAATGTTGGTATCAATTCTCAAACTAAATTATGAGTATTTGTAGGAGTCCACTACCTCTAAAGATGAAGTAAGATGGATAGAATTTGCAGTTTCCTGCAAACAGTCCCATTTTCAAGTTTTCGGCCGAAATATTCTTTCGGTCGAAACCTAGTTTTTAACGAAATCCATTAAAAATAAACGTTTCGGCCGAAATATTCTTACCATGGGAAAATAATTCATCGAAAAAACATTGTACATGAATTTCGAGGGCATCGTTAAATTTGACGTGAACATTTTCGGTCGAAAAAAGTTTCGGCCGAAAAAATTCCTTTTCGGCCGAAAAATTGCCGCTGAAAATTTTTAAGACCCGATTGTCACAAAAGTGTTACCCAGATTCATGATTTTACCCTAACCAGTTCCATTCTTTTCTTCACAATATTCTCCACATATGCTCTACAAGATGCGAGGAGGCTAGAGGATCCTTTTAAGTTAGCTGCAGGGGTGGCAGACATGGCTATTGCCGAAGGGTTGGAAACCAATGTCATAGGAATCAAAGCCTCTTCCAATTCCTTGATCAGGTCCTTCAGTCTGGCATTTTTGGCTTCGATGCCTCCAATGGAATCATGAAGTGCATCTCCGCTCATTGTGTGAAGTTTACATATTCGGGACGACCACATATTTGCAAGGATAAACTCTGAACGATATTTTCCTTTTTTATTTTTACATTTTTTTCAATGATCATTTTTTTGGACTGGCTGTCAAAAATAGTGCTTTGGAACACAAAGGATTCATCTTCATTAAAATTTTTGGTATCAGATATGTCCATTGGATGACTATCCTGAATGGTGCCTCCGGGCCCATAAAGGTAGTGGA
Organism: Picea sitchensis; assembly: GCA_010110895.2. Lineage (NCBI taxonomy): Eukaryota > Viridiplantae > Streptophyta > Pinopsida > Pinales > Pinaceae > Picea > Picea sitchensis. The sequence goes on from SNQJ01S0020298.1 coordinate 3,685, forward strand.
GGACGCTATCTAGATCAGACTCAAGTTCCATGTTCTTTCTCTGAATTTTGGGCTCTTTCGCATGCCCCACATTTTTTTTCCTCTTCTTGGCTACTGGAAGCTTGTAAGAACTATCAATTTTAGAGTGAGGAGGGTAATTATATCCTCTTTTGTTTAAATAGCTATGAGTTGCTTTGTTGTTGTGGTGGGCTGTTGGAGCAATGCTCCGAGATGTCGTACATTTTGGAGTGTTATTCGTTGATTGAACACTTTTGTCACTAGGGCCTTTCCCCTGCTGCCTGTTCAATTTAGTGTTTCTTTGTAGTGTTTCTAGGTCGTCGACATCAGAAGAAGGAGTGTTTTTGCCAATGTCTCTATTTTCAGATAGTTTTTTTTTGAAAAAACAATCGTCGAAGCCAAGTGTTTGTAAATGTTGTCAAAAATTTTTATCGGGGTCAAACCCCCTTGGACTTCCAGCATATCTCAAGTTCAAGTTGCTGGAATGTGCTATGAATTCGTCAATTATGTTGACATGTTTCAACACGATGTCCCCGACTTTCCAAGGCAAAGGAATGAACTGGTTTTTTCTCTTCACTTGGAATAGATGCAACCAGGAGTTGTATTGTCGTGCTACTTCTGCAAGAAAAATTATGTCCGTAATGTGACATGGAAGGAGAGACTGTTTTTCCATGGAGCCAAAAATCCTTATCACAATGTAATTATCCAAATGTTCAAGTGTCCCCTTCCTGTAAAAAAAATTGGTTGCTTGTTCACATATGCAGGGAGCATCTTCTCCAAACAACAAAACTTTGAAAACATACACAAATCCATTAAAAACCTCATAAAAATAGTGGGAATCCTCATGCTTCCACAAGGCCCGGTACCAGAACATTGTTGGGTCGAATTCCCAGTTGACATTCTTGGACAGACAATTTCGGAAACTGACAGCAATGCGCTATCGCAAAAAATAAGTAGGATGACATATAAAATTTATTTTCCCTTTTGAAGTTTGACAATTGGGAACAGATTTCATGGGAAATTAACTTGCCCCAATAAAAAATGGCTTGTTCATTGATAGTGAAATACAAAACATAAATAGCCATCCGAGAAACAGTTGTTGTCAACTCCTATCGCGTTATTCATTTAAACAGCCATACAATTTCACGGAATGGATTTCTAAATGAACTAACTTGGAAGCTTGTGATATCTTCAAGAATTACAATCAGGTCTTCCAATAAATGGGGAAATAGGTCCAAACCATTATTATTATTTGATAGGAACTGTTTGCAATATTGTCCTTTGAACATCAACATTGGCTCCGGTAATCTTAACATCTCGCGGAAGACCTGAGGTGACCAAGAAATAGAAGAGCGGTCTCGCAGTGGAATAATTATTTTATTTGAAATAAATTTATCGGCGCACCAAGAGACCAAATCTTTACAGTCAAAAGATTGAGGGACACAGCCTGCACGAGCAATCCCATATGTCAAAATTACTTGGTTCTAGGTGACAGGGGTTGAGTAATAAGAATATGCCTTGGACCATTAGAAGTTTTGGTCCTCGCACCCGAAGATGTTCACTGTATCTCCATAGAACTGTTGTTGAGTTGATGCCATAGGTATATGAAAATGTTGGTTTTCTCCAGACGATGGATGAAATGAATAGTTGTAACCGATAATGTAACTCTCCACAAAATCTTGGTTAAATTCTTATGAATGGGAAAGCTCCTCGAGCCTTTCGCTGACTAATGACAATCTGTATGTGTGGTGCATGATGAACTATTAGTAATAAAGCTTACCTATTTCATGTTTAGAAGTGCGAAGGTGGTGGGTACGGTGAAGAGAAATTAAGGATTGGAGGTTTCGTGAACGTGCCAATCCCATGAGGTGCGAATGACATTTCATGATTTTGAAATCAACACTCGCAAGGGATAATATAACCAACCACAAATCTTGGTTTAATGCTTATTAATAGGAGATCTCCTTGAGCCTTTCACCCATCAATGACAATCTATACTGTTCCTGTACGATGAGTTGTTAGAATTAGATGTCAGTAATTGCATATTTAGAAACAAGATATATATATATATATATATACACACATTAAAACAATTTTTTTATTATTATAGACAAGTGCGAAGGTCACGAAGATGGGGGAGAGCAAGGAATGAATGGAAAGGTCTGAAAAGCGGTTGGAAGGGATTCTAAATAGGGTTAAGGTGTGTTAATGGGAGATTTTCTCAAATCCTAGTATAGCATTAATGCTTGGTAGTTGCATATCTATAAATAAGATCTTATATATAATTCCTAATTGCTAATTGAAAAAGGGTGCAGGCACATGAAACAACGATTAAGAATTGGATATTTCTTGAACCCGCCAACCTAACGATCCATGAAAGAAATTGGAAGAAATGGAGAAGTATAGAAAGTGGACGGGCGCGATTCAAAATGGGGTGACAATAGTTCCACAAGAGACGTGAGGAAACGATGGTCAAATTGTATGTCTCAGATGTTTTCAGTGAAAAATGTACTATATATATATATAAAAACATCTTTTTATTATAGACAACTCCCAAGGTTGGGGAGACGAGGGAGACTACGAAATGAATGGAAAGGTCTGAAAAACAGTTGAACAATATAAAAAATAGGGTTAAGGGGGATACTTAGGAGAGTTGAGTGCCCCGCGGTCAAATTGTATGTATCAGATTTTTTGACTGCAAAATGTTTAAAATGAAAGAGAGCATGATGGGGCAGTTCATCGATCGGTTTTTATACTTGTGGAATTCTGGGAAAATGGCTAAGTATGGAATAGGGAAATGGTCGGTCGGGCTCATTTTCAGAATCGAGGGTTGAATATTTTGTGAATAGACCAACCTGATGACACGCAAATGACATTCCATGATGTTTGAAATTAAAAGTCGAAAGGGATAATATAGCCATCCATAAATTTTTGTTTTATGTGTATTAATGGGAAATTTCCTCAAGTCCTAGTTTAGCATTAACAGTTGGTAATCACATACCTAGAAACAAGATCTTATATATAATTGGTAAATGTTAATTGAAAAAGGGCACAGGCACATGAAACATCGATTAAAAATTGGATATTTCCTGAACCCGCCAAACTGACGATCCGAGAAGGAAATTCAAAGAAGTGGAGAAGTATGGAAAGCATACATACGGGCTTCAAAATGGCGTGACAATAGTTCCACAGAAGACGTGATGGCCTGACGGTTAAATTGTATGTCCTGGAATTTTTCAGTGCAAAATGTGTACCACAGAAGAGGGCATGACAGGTAGACTGTAATACGGAAGATGGTATGATCTGAGTATGGTTGTAAATTTGTATATCACGGAAATCACGGTACTGTTCGTAGGTCATTGAACAATATAAGTCCAATCTAAAGCCCACCTACCAGGAATCAACGATTGGAGAAGTGACTTGGTATGGAATGGGGACCCAGACATTTTTGAAAAAATGAATAATTGACGAGAAAGATAAAGTTCAGGGAAAAGAGAAACATATATTTGGCCAAGCATAGAAGATGGAAAAGAAGGGCTAATATATTGACATTTGTAACATATATCCCATATCCTACCAAGATATATAGTTGGAAAGAAGTGTGAGGGTGGAAGGCACAAAAAACAACGACTAAGGAATACGATCCAGGGGTTTACTTGGTTCTTGGTTGTATGATTCATCTATCAATTTGTATATCGCATAACTCCGAGTGGTTTTTGTAGGAAAGGAAACAATAGAATTGCATTTTTGTCGATAAACAAGTAATACATACTAAATATGTACTTTTATAAAGTATCGACATGAGAATTTATAGAGCATGTATGGATCCCTCATTCAATACTTTTTCACCTTTTTGGATCATGGGTTCTTGGGCTGGCGGGATAAAAATTGAACCTCTATTGTTCCGTGTCCTACAAATAGAACCCAGAGTTCCGTAATATACAAATTGACAGGCGGACTTGTGGTCTTGTTGGCTCAACATTGCACTTCTATTGTTTTGTGTCCTACAAACAACACTCAGATTTCCGCGATATACAAATTTACAGAAAGAATCCGGGACTGGCGGGCTCAATATTGCAATTGTTTATGGATGGATAGCCCGATCAACTATCTAACATTATCTAAAAACATTATTTTCAAATACTAAATTATTAATATTAAATATTGATATTTGTACAGATCCCACATTCCATACTTAGCCATCTTTTGGATCGTGGGTTCTCAAGATGGCGGGATCAAAATTGGGCCTCTATTGCTTCGTTTCCTACAAATAGCATCTAGAGTTCCATGATATACAAATTTATAGGCAGACTTGCGGATTGATTGGCTCAATATTGCACATCTATTGTTTTGTGTCCTCCAAACAACACTCATATTTCCACGATATATAAATTGACAGATGAACTCTAGGGATGGCAAGTTCAATATTGCAATTTTTTACGGATTGTGATCCCTATCAGCTCTAAAACATTATCTAAAAAACATTATTTTTAATACTAAATTATTAATATTAAATATTGATATTCTACAATTTAATTACATAAAATTACTGAAGGATTTTAAATATCTTATTTGAAAGAATAACCCACGTATTTGGAAACTCGCCATTCAAAACGTTTGTACAATATGAAATGGGGAAGCGATCGATCGGTCTGGTGATATAAAAGTAAGTTGAAATCTTAACACGTGTATCCGTCAACTTCCGCACCTAGAAATATTCTGAGAAACGAGTAATACAAACTAAATATGTACTTTTATAAATTATGGACATGATATTTTATAGAGAATGTACGGGTCCCTCATTCCATACCTAGCCACGTTTTTGGAGCGCGGGTTCTTGGGATAAAAATTGGGCCTTTGTTGTTCTGTGTCCTACAAATAACACCCAGAGTTCCACAATATACCAATTGACAGGCAGACTTGTGGGTTGGCTAGCTCAACATTTCACTTCTATTGTTCTGTGTCCTCCAAACAGAACTCAGAGTTCCATGATATATAAATTAACAGATGGACTCCACGACTGGCAAGCTCAAGAGTGTGATTGTTTGGGGATGGCCATTCCTGTCAACTATCTAACAATATCTACAAACATTATTTTCAAAAAGTAAATTATTTATATTAAATATTGATATTTCACATTTTAATTACATAAAATTATCAAAGGATGTTAAATATCCTATTTAAAAAAAAATGAAGGAAACAAAACAAAGCTTTTTAAAATTCTATCACCACAAGCATAACAATGACCAATTTGAATTATTTCAAATTATTCCAAGAGATTAATTTTACCAAGCTCATTGATAGTAGAACATGGAATGTAATATGTTCTTGATGCTAATTTATTCTATAATGAAGCACTTGAGATACAAAGTGACACACTTATACAATGCATTACAAATTGACAGGCGGACTTGCGGGCTAGCTAGGTAAAAAATTGAAAATCTATTGTTTTGTGTCCTCCAAACAACACTCGAAGTTCCACGTTATACAAATTGACAGATGAAGCATACAACCAAGAACCAACTAAACTCCAAACAAGCTACAAGAAATATCCCACAAGGTTCCATAGAGAAACACGCATCGACCTTTGCATCAAACAATTTGATACACAAAGAAGAGATGTCGCGGCATTGGTTCTTGTACATCTGGTATATGTTCCAATGAGAAAATAATCGGGGCCATGGGATATATGGGGTTTTCTGCCATGCTTCCCATTTTTGGACCAAAAAAACTTATGCGCATGGAATCTCAAGTACACGAGTCCGATGAACATTCATCTGGCTATTGAATAAATATTACAGAGACACATGGGATATTTCCATTTCCCGCCAAAGCTTGATATTTTTTTTCTTGTTTCCTTTTTGTTTTTTCCTTCTTCAGTCGATATGAAATATTACATTGTCCTCAATTAATGTAAATATGTTTTGTATATGAAAGTCTCGCATTATGTAGATAGTGCTTGCCTTTTCTATAGGTATGCTTCATATGACAATTCTTCCAACCTAGGAAGCACATCTTGTAACAGACGCTGACTAATTGTACAATGCATGATTGTGTTTCCCACGGTTTGGATGGTAGCACTGAGACAATGGCCATATATATATGAACATTTTTCACCGCACCACAAACAATCAATCGTACCATCACTTATCAAAGTGGAATAAGACGCAGGAGAGTTGCATTTCACACACACGGGCTCAAAGGGGGTTGAGTACGCATTCGCTGTAACCAAAACACCTTCAACTTGTAAACCCAAACATAGAAATTAATACATTGAACATTATAATACACAACTGTGCCCCCCCTCCCCTAGAATATAAAAATAAAAGAAAACAAGCCGCAGAATTTGGTGAACGATATTTGTATAAGAAAACCAAGGATTCTTATGTGGATGCATACGCACAACAATTATAGAACTATCTATTTTCTTCAGATCCTGTACTATGTCTACTCCCAACATTGTTACAAATGTTTCTTGGGTTGTCTGAAAGATCCTTTCTCTAACATCCCTTTTCTTTGTTATATTTTTGAAGAGGATAAGTGGAAACTACCCTTTATGCAATTGTTGTTCCATTGAGGAAAAACGTTTTTAATAGGTAACGAACAATTGCAGTTGCAAGATGGAACAGTGCAATATTTTTGTAACTTACCCGAGATACATGGACATGCGAAAGTAAAGGAAAAAATTGGATATGGAAAACGATACCATTACCTTGTCACTGTCTGACTCTCCATCCTTTATATGGAGAATGTGTAGTGAGCCATGTTTTCATGCCAGTGTGACAAATGCGCCAATGGTTTCGATTGGGTAAATATCACGGTTATGTGCAAGCTAGCTGATAGTCGTGTCTGGGACAAAATTATATTATGAACAAACAACGAGAATTTTTTCCACAATACTTGTTTTGTTCAGTGAAATAATCTAATCACAATCACCACGATCATATACTATTTTGGGCAATATATTAAAATTTTTAATGGATATCCCATTAACGGGTAGTATCTTTTTTGCATGTCTCTAGACAAGTTGTGTAGGAATAGTTTGTGTGATTTTCATCATGGCCTCCATGTTTTTCATGTCAGCACACATAATGGATCTAGTTTTGTTTGCCTTGTCCAAGTAGGTGCTATAGATGACCATTATGCCCCTGATGAACACTTTCTCAGTTCACAAGTTGTTCAAGCCCTATTGATAGTACTTTGGGTGTTACAACTCTAGACCTGGTGACAATTTTTGAACAGGAAAAACTAAAGTGAATGGTAGTGTGCATTTTTTTTTTGTATTCTCTTTTCACTTGCATAAGTCTACAAGTAGACACATGGCTTCGATGAACTATGGATCTAGAGTTTTGCAACCACACCTCTTAGTCTGTGGAACCTACGATATGTTCGATGTCTCGCTTGTACTTGTTGATACTTCTTTTGAACCGCAAACCATGTATTACAGATGACATCAACATATTCACCATGCCATAGATGAATAAATAGCTAAGGATATTTTTTTGGTAAACATACCAACCTTTGTCCTTGTCGATCTGTTGATGTCTGGGATGATTGATTTCTCATGGTCATGTCACTAGTCCAACTTTTTATGATGCAAGCATGTGTAGATGAACATTAGAAGGAATAAATAGGCATATGCATTGTATACTGTCTATAATAGTTCTTTATGTCACATGCAGGGTAAAAGGAGATGGAATACGACATAGGGTGTCAAGGAATATACTCAAGAAACATGAGGACCCAAGACTCAAATTCTATGCCTATCACTTTTTCACTGGAAAAATGTGTAACAGTTAACATGGTTGGATGGTGGGGCATGAAGAACAATCTGTATATCGTAGACCCGTGGAAGCCAGGGAAGGAATATTGAACCTGCTATCCCGTCACCCACAATCGAAAAAGTGGGTAAGTATGGAATAAGGTAGAAGCGTGACCATAGATATGAAACCATTAGTCTGCCAACCAGTGCACAAAGGAAATTTTGAAAACACCGCTAAGTTGAGAAATTAGAAAACACAAGGGATAATAGAAAATGGAAAAATTAGAAATGGGGAGGGTAGAAAAACCCATTGCTTCCAAGTCATCGTTTTCTATTCTAATATTATATGCCCCCACCTGGTTTGCATATTTAATTTAGCACCACATTTGGTATACCTTTTGAAATATTGCAACACATAACCCTCTACTGTTGCACAAAACAATTCATCTTCCTATCCAACCAAACTGTTTCTTCCAAGGTAGCAATGACGAATATACAATGGACATGAAGGCAAGTTAGTAGGAAGACAGACATGTAAAAGAAAGAATTATTTATTTATTTATTCCAATGTAACAAAAAACAAAATATGATTCACATGAGAATACGCAGAAAGATACGTAGTATATACATACAAGTATACCCAAAAAAATTAGAACCATATTAAATAAAGAAGGGGAAAAAAAGGTGCAGTGCAGCAGAACAAGCACAAAAAATATACAGACCGTAACAAAATACTGAACACTGGAATATGAAATAATAGTATAAGTATCCACCTTTGCAACTCCTCTCCTACATTATCAGCAAAGAGCCCATCGTCCTCTCCATCCATTTTGTTTGTTTAAATGTAGCAATGCAGAAAAAATACAATGGAAATGATGGAGGTTAGTATGCAGGAAGACATGTAATGAAGGTAAGTTATTATTTAGGAAGGCACACATGAAATAGCAATATAATAATGTACCTTTCTATCTCCTCCTCAACCGATGCAGTCAAGGCTCCATCATTTTTTCCAGCTATTCTGTTGGTTTGAATGTGAGAACACACAAAATACTGAACATGAATGGAAGCTGATATGCACCGTAGAACAAGTAATATTCACATACAGTAAATGAGACTCAATGAATAAAATAAAATATAGGAAGAAACATCAACCTTTGTGCCTCGCCATCCATAGATGTAAATATGTTTTTTTTTCCTGCCTAAAATATATTACAAGCTACAAAATATTAAGAAATTGCATGGCCATAGCTAAACAATTTTTGGTTTTCCATGGAAAAATAACCACTAGATATGATTCCACACATGGAAATACATGTTCTTTATCCTCTACACAGACTGTTGATCCCACGATACAAGATTTTGGTTTTTCGTGGCACACTACCCATATATGCTTCTAGACATGGAAATATAATTTTGCAGCATCTTTGTTGTACATATCATATCTCAAGTACAAGACAAATTGTATCGTGGGCTCACCAGTATTTGTAGAGGATAAAGAACTTGTATTGTCATATGGGCACATTTCACCATATATGGTTTATAAATGTTGTTTGCATATGTTTTATCTAAAAAAAAAAACAGTTATTGCAATTTCACATGTACTTCTCGAACAATTTTCACATGTACAGCAAAAAATATATCGATCTCACCATACAGGGAAAATAACACAACTGCATGTCTACTCATGGGTGCAAGGGCTCAACACCATAAAGCACCAAAAAATAACAATAGTATAAAAACAAAAAAAAATAGCTCCAACTGCCCGTGTAGAAAACCAACTCTGCAAAGCCGAAGAAAATAAAAGAAAATAGCAAGGATCAAACCAACGAAAAAGTATGAATAGGGCAACAACAAATCCAAGGCCCCAAATCGTAAACTTGAGCCAAACAAACACAACCATCAACCAACGAACCAACGAATAAGCACCGAACAAGTAAACAATATATGTATCTCCAATGATTACGAAACTGCAACCGAAGAACATAAGGAACAAGAAATATATGACAAGCATGCTAGTAGAAATAAGAAAACATTCTTACTTGCAAATTGCAAACAGAGAACAACAAAGAAGGAATAGGAAATGAATATATGTCATGAAAACTTAATCTGAAACGATGAAAGGCAGAAGCGCAGGTCGAATTGTGAACCAAACAAAAAACATGTGACATCCCCAAATAAATTAATTTTGAAATTAAAAAATTGTTAGAAAATTATTCCGTTTTTGGTAAATTCGAATTTAGAAATTTTTTGCCACTTATGGAAATTTTGAATTGTGAATTTGATAAATTGTAATTAATTATTATGACTGTTGGGAAGAGACCTTATTTGACCGAACTAGCTATTTGACTATGACATTTGTATGTAAACAAAATATTGTTTTAGTTATTGTAGGAGGACAAATGTAATAGCCATGTTAAATTCAGCTGACCATGACTCCATGAGTGGGGAACATGTTGGAACTACCTCTGGGTTGATTGTTACAAGTGGAAAATCATGGATTTGGCCATTGGTAGCCCTAAAAATCAGGGATTAGAAAGTTGCAAAAATTCCCAAGGGAGGGAAAGAGACCTAGGAAAAAATATTGTTTTGATAAATAACATATGTGAGGAGGCAGGACACTTTCTAGTATGATGGAAGGAAGAATTATTGTTTACTTGTTGTTATGAGCACTAAACATTAACTGTGAGGCAAGGAGAATACCTACAGAGAGAGGAAGAAATTACTGAAGGGGAGATTCCAAGTTTTCCCTCATGGATTCATGGTCAGGCTAGGGGGTGAATAAGGGAAAGTAATTTGGCTTCCTTGTTCTATTGTTGGGAGGAAAGTGGATGTTCCCTTTGTCTTCTCATGAATTGGTTCAGATATGTAATCTTTTCCTTCTCTGTTTGAATTATCGTATATCTGATGTAATGTATTTACTGTATCTAAATTGAATTATTTCTATCTCTGTGAAGTGAATTAGTTACAGATGTAGAGAAATAATTTAAGTCTGTATGGACACAATAAACTGAGCGAAAACTATTCTATTATACGAATGTGTGAAGTCCAATTTCCGATAGAATATTTTATAAATCAATTCTTGAGCAGCTCTTTATGACTGGATTAGAGTATGTACGAAAGTTTTAGAAATTATTTGATTTTATTTTTGGACAATCAAATGGATTGGTGTGATCAAATTCTAGAGGTAACCATTTTCTTTAATTGGATTTCTTTTATAACGAAATCTAGAACCTACTGTTTACATAAGAAAATATGTATATATATGTATATATTGATAGTGATCCTGAATTTTCGACATACATGCAACCAAAACTATAAATCAAATTCATAGGAGTTGGAATACTGTAGTTAAAGAAACAACTGATGTACTTCATTCAACATAAATCAAATACAGTAGACCAAAAGATATCAATAAATCCATTATTAAACTCTGGGAATCCTTTTTCTTTCTGTAATGGAATAAGCTAATGGCACAAGATAGAGTCGAGTTGCATAAATAAGAAGTATTGTGTTCGAAATTGAAGGACATAATCACTTTGACATAGATGATCATTCTGAGTAATCTCAGCTAGGATTACCTTTCAATAATTAGAGAACAAAAAAAAGTGTATTACATAGTTGACCAGATCTAAATTCAAATATAGACTCAATACTTATACAAGAAGTGGCGTTATGCCATTAATGGAAAAAATACCATGAAGGTTTACTCCAACAAACATTAATAGACAAAGAACTAATTATAATAGAGCTAGTTGAATCATGATCTCCTTGGAGGATGGTAGAACTTGTAGAGTTAGCCTGAGATGTGAGAGGTTCGGAACCCGAATACCTTTTTCACATGAGGCAGTGGTAGGTATACGAGACTTGCACAGATGGAGAACTTGCAAGAAAACAAATCCTGTAATCATTAGTCGTTATTCAAGGAATAGGTAACAAAAGAAAAGTAGTTGCAATAAGACGATAAAATTTAAAAGTTATTGATTTCCTTTCCAAAAACACACTTATCTTATGATGTGTGGGTTTGAGTTCTTTCCCCTTCACATGATGTCTGATTTGATGTTTGAGCTGAGGGAGGAGGTCACAGTACAATATATGATGGGTCCTCGCAACAACAAGGCCCATCATTAGTGACGATAACAAGTTTTATAAGTTCCCTCTCACAAATAATTAATCAATAGCGAAACCCTTAACTTGTAAACTGTACAAAATTGCCACAAGATAAAGTTGGAGCAATAACACAGACTTTTGATGAATAATATAGACATGATTAAAGAGTTATGTTTAAATCACTGCTGAACAAAAATGAATAAATATAATCAACATTAAGATCAGAGTCATTGCGCTATGGTATTCAAATGAAGGAAATGAATCACCGCCTGTCAAGGTGACAAGGTTTCGTTACACACACGAAATGATTATATGTCGTAGGAATCTCGATAAAATATTCAAGGTATCACGAATATGGAGGATAAAAATGGTAAGAGAAAACCAGATGAGGGTCTGATAAGCCTACAAAATGATGACTCCATCATCACAGGGGATATAGATAAAATAAATGTATCATACTACCCTAACAAACAGAAAGGGTCTCCATATACTACCCTAACTTCGAGACTCTAGTAACTACTGTACAGGGATCCGAAACAACTAACCAAAGGAGAAATTTCTTGCTAAGAAGAACACATAAGGAATGAAAAGGACACAACAGTAATTTACAGAACAACAAAACACTTAACGTTATTTTTGGAAGATTACATCTCCTTTTTCTTAAGGAAGAACTTACTAGGGTTTTGGACTGGGTTGTTAGTTACACCACGGATCGACCTTCATCAATTATAGAATTCACCTCTAAAATTGTGGTATGCAGAACCTATTCGTGAAAACTCATAAATGCCAAAACTGTGAACCTACTCCAACTCTAAGAGACACCTTGACGTCTCGTAGTAAATGCAGGGAGTGTGGAGGATGTTTAGCCATGTGACAGTAGCAGATTGAGTGTGACACTTTGGGTATAGATCCCATTAAATATAGAGGAATTTGCAGGATGACCATTAATGAAGTTACAAAGCTTTAAATAATATGACCATAAACCATCTCTTCCACTTAAATAATGTCATGATTTGACACCATCATGACTCGTGGTTATAACCTTTCTCCCCTCTATGTTAGTCTGAGACACCGGTTAGACCATAGTTGTCAAGATTCCATTGGCATCTGGATCTAGTAATTTCATTACACTTCAACCACTGATTTTAAGAGCTGCAAAATAACCAAGACTTGGTAGTTATGTTAGTTGCCTGGTGTAAGAGTAAATTTTGACCCCATGTTTATTATGGATAAGAACTAGTTAAAGTCTTCCTAGGATAACATCAGCAAGTGGGCGCGTGCTTGAACTTGGATCCTTGTGTTAAATAAAACGAGTTGCACTTGTATTGTAAGACTACCCTTACATGCGTAGCCTATATGGATACAGGTAAATATTAAAGGAAGGAGGGGGCTTTCCAAAGTTCTGGGGACGTTTCGTTATAACCTTTCTACTCATGACATAAATAGGCAATCTTGTGGTAAGTAGAAATCTAGGAGTTTGTAACAAGGTTTTCTTTTATAATAGAATTTTAAAGAAAATTTTTATTACAGAGTTTCATAACCAAGTCGACAACAAAGTTGCATAAATAAGACCCCTTTTCNCATAAATAGGCAATCTTGTGGTAAGTAGAAATCTAGGAGTTTGTAACAAGGTTTTCTTTTATAATAGAATTTTAAAGAAAATTTTTATTACAGAGTTTCATAACCAAGTCGACAACAAAGTTGCATAAATAAGACCCCTTTTCTTACCAAGAAACTGTATAAACCAATTTTTTCTTTGTTGTAAATATGAGGTTCATTACATATGGTATCAGAGCGAAAGTTACAACACATGGACCTTGAACAGGGCCATCTGATTTACTTAAGCATATAAGTTTGTTCATGAAAAACTAATAAAACCTTTATTATTACAAACATAAAACCCTTTTTGTTTTGTGTTAATTATGGCAGCTCTAGATGATACATAAATCAGAATTGAAGGAGATCAGGAGCAGAGACCTCTTGGGGATTCAAAATAGAATAGTGATAGAAGCTCACCTACGGAAGTGTTGTAAACAATGAGGAGTCTTATTGTTGAGATGAAGGTTTTCAAAGCTGACAATGAGAAACTGAAGAAATCACAACAGGAACAACAAGAGATAAATGAAGTCATGTTGCATAGTATAGTGACAAAGAAAAGCCCAAAGGACGATAACAATGAAGAAGAGGTCAGAAATGGGTCCTCCAAGAACTCTGGGATAGAAGCAGAAAAAGGAGACAGTTCATCTAAGGGCACACCGTCAATTGAAGAAAAAACAAAAACAAACAAAAAAAGAAAACAGGTAGAACACCTTGAAGGAGAATTTAAGAAAAACCAGCTACCTTCTATGGAGAATCCAGAAAAGGGGAGGAAGTTGAAGCATGGTTATTAGACATCAAATGATATTTCCAAATATACAATTACTCCAGCAATATGAAGGTAAGAATGGCCATTTACAATCTAAAAGGAAAGGCCCGCATCTGGTGGCAAGATCAAAGTTGGCTAAGGGCTTAAAAGAGAAACAGATGGAATCGTGGGACTTCAAGAAATATTTCAACAAACAATACCTATCTGAAAGCTACTATGAAAGGAAAAGGAAATAATTTTATGAGTTACGACTTGGTGAGATGGCAATGGAGGATGTTATAAACAAACTCCTGGAATTACTAAAATTTGTACCTTATATTCGGGAGGACAAGGTAAAAATCCAGCAATTCTTAAGTTGTCTACCACAATCCTATGGGGATATAATTGGGTTTGACAACCCCAAGTCCTTGAGTGAAGTATTTAGGAAACCACAGATGTTCTATGACCAGTACAAAGAATGGGTAGAGTTTCCCAAATCTTGGAAGGATAAGAAACAAGATCAAATGAACCAATGGAAGAAGGGATACCAACAAACTCCTTATCAGAATGCAACAAGAGGCTTTCCTAGAAAATACTTTCACTCCAATTAGCCAAGTACGCAAGGAAATGGTAAACCACCAGTAAATATTGGAACAAATAAATTTGGGGACAGTCCCTGTGAACCATTGAAGTGTCGGGAATGTGGAGAACCTCATCTAAGGAGGAACCGTCCACATATAAATACAACAAACAAAACTGTCGTTCATAATTTGCAGGAAGCCTCAACAGTGGGCGATGTGGGAAGAAGCCTGCACCAAATAAATGCAATCTGTAACAACCCTAGTTGGATAAATGTTTAAGAAA